>CACRXP010000132.1:797365-807911 GCA_902702965.1 Spirometra erinaceieuropaei | reverse complement strand
CAATGACAAACGGACAGCTGATGCGTGAGAGGGGGTGGGCACCGAGTCATGGTAGGCTGTGGAGCAGAGGGAGGAAAGGAAGAACCGTTAGGGCTCCCTGTGTTGCAGGTGGAGAAAACGCGGGGGGATTGCAGATCAGTGGAATGCGGGCCCAGTGAACATACGGGTAAACAAGATTTTCCCCCCGCCTCCAAAGATGGGATTACCATAACAGGACGGCTACGCATCACACTGTATTCAAGAATAACAACTGATAACCCGGCAAAGCGTAGGCCTTACGAGTAGTGTGATGGCCTTCTTTCGAGCACTGAAATGTGGATGTCTCTGGGGCCTCTGCATCAACAGGCGACACATCAATACTTGGACATTTTGACAAACGGCAAGGTAAGAATCGAAAAATGAATTCATAAGTCCGTGAAGCGGGCAGCCCTCAAGACAGAGATCGAAGATGGAGGCATTGGGGTGTTCCACAGTCAATACGGTTGACGTCGACAACGGCTTGCGAGAGCGAGTCGTAAACCTGAATTTTCAACATTCCTGCTTTCCATCACAGCTGTGATGGAAAACCCAACTGGAGGCGCTCGACTGCTGGAACACACACACAATAACGAATTTTGAATAAACCAACCTCGTTTTTGGGCCTTTTACCCGGATATTGCGTAGATTGTCAGAAAGGCTGCCTCGGACAATCGGTGGAGTGCTTTGAAGTCACACGCGAAAGTGGCAGTTCTCTATGTGGCCGGAATGTGGGACGACTCCGTCTCGTCTGGGGGTTCAGGACCACGGTTCCCGGGGGAGCAACAAACGATCAAAAGAGGTTTACCACCACACACACACCACACAGAAAAATGAGGCACTGGCCTACCGGCCGTTGACAGCAACGAATAGCCCGGAAATACTCGTGCAAGGTGCCTCTGTCTTTGTTGGCAGAGCAGCCCTCAAATTCACTTTTCCTCATGCCAGTGGGAGTAGGGCGTCGATAAGTCCACGGCTTGTGTGCCATGAATAAAGCGTTATCGCGGTTTCAACAAAGGGCGGCGTCGATAGCAAGACCTCTACTACTACCAGCACCACAACCAATACCACTCTCGGTCATTGAAAGTGTCCGCCAGCCCAGTGAACGTTCCGAAGTGTGGCGGTTCAACGTCGTAAATCGAAACAGACAGACAGCATCAAAATTAATTCCCCTAGACAACCGCCAGCCGCCACCGCCGCCTTGGCTGTCACAGCGATTGCTAGAAGACTGCGCCGATGACGACTTTGTCTAGAACGAAAGGGGGTAAAGTTGCTGCCCCCTAAAACAGCCGAAGTTCACAAAAACTCAACAAACAGGGGAATAGACCACACGAATGCACCCAACCGACAGTCTGAGTGGAAACAACGGAGCCGCGAAAAAAAGAAAAGTAGTAGGATATACATTTTTTCGGGTCTTCGGAAACTAAAGCAACGGCCTGACTGTAGCACTGAGTGAAACTGAGGGACGAGAAATAAATCATCGAAAAGTGTTACAATCCCGGTCTGGGGTTGTGATATATGGCTGGCTGATTAGAGCAGACAAGCTGGGAGTGGCCATTCTAGTTTATCTTGTCTTTGCCGATAACACGTGCAAAAGGGATCACGTGAGTATTGTGCCCTAATAAGCCCTATAACACGTGTTATACATGAAATTACGGCAGACGACGTAACTTTTGAAGTTTGAATGGAAATTCAGAAATGAGATTTTGGTTAGAAAGCATTACTTCAGCCGCGGCGGAATGGCGGCTTTTGAGTGCCCATCTTTTCCGTTGCCTGCATAAACCAGGCTCGGCAAAAATATTATTGTTTAAGTAGCACGCAGTTTCCCCGATTTTAGATACTTCATAAATCCAAATACATTTTGCAGAAGGTATGCACAAGGGCATTCTTTATCGTACTCATATGAAAATATACTACGTCTTCAAATTGTATACTGGAGTAAGGGTAGCCTTAGGTAAGAAGAGCTTGTTATCATCGGATTTTTTAAGACCGCGAAATATCTACTCAAACAGCACCGTATCTGTACGTTAACTAATGTTCCTTATGAAGTATACGATGTGGTTAATATCTATTGCAAAATTTCATGGAACGAAAAGTATGAACCCCAAAGATTATAAAAACCCTAAATGCCAGTGCAGCCGTAGGTCCACATCGAAATTAATCGGAATTCAAAAGCTGGCAAGGTTTGGTTCTGCGGTCCCCCTTGATTGATACCATATGCTTAGCTTGCTAAAACAATGTTAGATAACATTAGGAATGGAAAGAGGACGCAAGCAGAGCTCGAAGCACGATCAAGGAGGCGAGTAAAGGTGACGAGTACACACTTCCCCACCAACCCCCCCCCCCCCACCCGATACAGCCCATCGCTGGATTGAGAGGATAAGGAGGGCGCAATTACAACTGGGCGGCCATGGCGGAAACCGCGTGGTAACTCGCAGTGCATGGCCACTGTAGTGGAACCGACGAGTTTCCACACCGTCTGAACAATGACATTAGCAAGTCTACTTGGCCATTTGCTGGACTGAGATAATAAAGAGAGCGCAAACAGGGCTAGAAGCACGCGCAGGGAAGCGCCGGTGAACTGATACCTGGGGTAAACGAGGCGGGCGTATAAACACCCCCTCCCTCCCGTGCACAGTCAGTCGCTGGATTAAGATGGTAAGGAAGATGCAAATACGTGATATTTGTAAAGTCGGCGTGCTCGCATCTACAAAGATTTTTCTGAAAGTTGGCCATATGGTATCACACAGGTGGGGCTGCAGGATCAAACCTCGCCCAAAGGCTTTTTTGAGAAAACTGAGGATACGGGTCCTGCCGGGTGATAAATTGAACAAGACGTAGCCTGCTACAAGATGTCGACAAGAAAGGGCACTTTTCTGTACGTTTTCTAGAAAACATGCTCGAATTACCAGCGGCGACGAAAATCAGTGAAAAATGTATGCACGATATCACAGGCGGCTGGCAAGAAGAGCATTTAAAGGCCGGAATCTCGACGTGGCTGGAATGCCCTGGCTGCATGATAATCAATATTAAAACCCCATCAAAGCAAATAGTTCTGACCGAAATATCGTCTCCTGAGTCACGTCACACACCAAAAGTGTCTAAAACTTTTAAATATGCTTTTGAGGAGAGAGAGAGAGAAAGGGGGGAGGGGGTACTGGTTGGTAAGCAACATCGTACCCATGAGAAAGTGCGGTAGCATGCCGTCTTTTGATTGACAACACCTCTACAAATTAAATAATATTTCCCAGAAATGAGGCATCTTCATCTTCGCCGTCTTAGTCTTACGGAAGAAAGATCATTTTTAAGTGAAGAAGAAGAGTCGAGCACCGGAACACTTCGATTATTATCCTGAGCTCTCAGACTCGTACAGGAGTCCATCGTCAGAGGTAGTGGCATACACGAACATAAGCTGGCTGTGCGGCGAGGTGACGCATTATCACAAGTGGCCGCCCACACCTACGAAATGGGTCACGAGTTCGACTTCGCAGCCACCAAAATAGTTGTCCACGCCGGAAACAAAACAGGCCGAGAATTGATTGAAGCCTGGGCCTCGGATGAGAACTCGGTCAATCGATTTATCGATCTGGCGCCGGCGTACAGAGCCCCTCGTAGTCACCTCCAGTCGTGCGACGTCGGTCGATGATTGGGTCTACGTGCCTTATAACTGCCGCTTGTCCTGTTTCTGCCACTACCTCTGACGATGGACTCCTGTACGAGTCTGAAAGCTCAGGATAATAAACGAAGTGTTCCGGTGCTCAACTCTTCTTCTTCACTTATGCATACAGCTGGAACTCGAAATTTCGCCTTTATTCGTGAAAGATCATTTTAGCATATCAAAAATCGTATGCTTGTAACTGCTTCTGCTGGTTATGTCCCAAATGTTCGTTTCGGCGCTGAGAGGTTTGTCCCTCACAAGATTATTGGTGTACCACAAGGCAGTGAAGTGTACTAATGCCGGCTACAACGTACGCAACGTGATGTATGCCCGTGTTAATATTTTATGTGAACACGGAGGAATAATGATATCCAAGACAGAAAATGCAGCAGGTAAAGGGGGAGTAGTATATTTCAGGTCAAATGTTCCAATTTTTCCCCGGTTTTGATTTGGAAAAAGGCGGAGGAGATGGGCATTCAGCAACAAACAACGCCCAGTAAAGCCCATCTTCGAGGGGTATCTTATTTAGAGAAGGTCCATCAAATGACCAACAGTAGAAGGCTGTCGTGAAGAAAATTTTTTCCAATGATGGTTCTATAAGTATGACCTAGATCGCCATCTGCATAATAAAACCGTCCGAAGACTCTGTAGATGAAAATACTTCCGAATATTGTCTTCCTTGGACGATTCTGATAACAACAAACTACAGCATTAATTTTTTTGGGGAATCAACAGGGAACACTTAACACCGCGAAGTATTCAGTGATATTTCAAAGACGCCGGGAGACTCAAAAGAACACATTTTCACTAGAAAGCAGAGAGATTTTACGGAAGAAAGATCATCTTAGTATATCAAAAGTTGTATACTTGTAATTACTTCTGCTATTTATGTCCCAATCTCTTAATTGCCGACGGGTCTCTCAACATATCAAAATTTTTATTTCTGCGGAGTCTCGATCCGTGAATTTGGCTTAGTTCCTCTTATTCGTAGTCAACTGTTGTAAAACTAATCGTGATGCAGCATAAATCGGTAATGATCCAGTTACCTCAGGGTGTCGGCTTTCGAAAGAACTTATTTTCGGCTGCATGCAAGATCTATACTCTGCAAAAAATGACTACTTAAGCAGCATGCAATTTTCTCATTGACTTTCGATGCCCTTGAAAATTCAATTATATTTCATGGAAAAAATGCATAAAAATATTCATTTTCTTCTTTATTCAGAAGAAAATCACGTCTTCTTCCAATTTCATACTCAAAGGAAGAGTATAATCCGGTTTTAAAAAAGATTCTAATTGTGAGATGTTTTAATACCGTTAAATGGCCATGTATCTGCATTTGCGAATGCGGCTTGTAAAGTTAACAATATTGCTCAAATCCACTGTTTACTTTTATGAACCTCATATGTTCTTCTCTCAACACCGTAGAGAAATGCATGGTTTTCCGTACACGGAAAATATACAGCTTGTAGTTTTGAAACCCTGAATGCAAGTGTAACAGCAGGTCGGGTTCAAAATTATTTGGGAATTAGAAAAGTTTTTTAAAACCGAATTATACTCCTCATTCGAGTATAAAATCGGAAGAAAACATGATTTTCTACGGAATAAGTAAAAAAGTGAATATTTTTATGCATGTTTTCCATGAAATATAATTGAATTTTCAAGGGCATCGAAAATCAATGAGAAAATTGCCTACTACTTAAGTAGTCATTTCTGGCAGAGTATAGATTTTGCATGAAGCCGAAAATAAGTTCTTTCTAAAGCCGACACCCTGAGGTAACTGGATTATTATAGATTTATGCTGCATCATGATCAGTTTTACAACACTACTTAATTTACCTTTTCGGAACGAGAACGCATTTCGAAATTTTGGTTGACATTTCATGAGTTAGCACATCTACTGTAGCACTAACAACAACAAAAATTACTTCCCATGACCTCAAACTTTTACTTAAATTCTGTTATTTCTTTTAAAATTTGCCTTTTGTTTATTTCTTTATTGTCACGCTTATTTCTGTCAATATACGAAAGTGTGGGGTATGACTTTCGGCAGAAATCCAGTTGCGATTTTTGTGTGCTCTTGCACTTCTTCAGCTAATTTTTTAGACTGCTGCACCATCCCGTAAAACTTCCAATGTCATCATTCACATATGACTCGATCCACAGTCTATGCACAGTGAAGTGAGGTCCTTAACTATACCGTTGCCCGTTAAAATTAAAAAGTTATTTCTAATTAACGTAATAATGCTCTCGATGTTTCCTTTGCCCTTTGACTGAACTGAAGACCGCTCATTATTGAGTTTTGGCCAATGCTCGATTTCCGATTGGTTAGCAATTATTCGTGAACATACGCATTTTCGTGGACCCAACAAAAGCACAGATTTCATTCACCGATAAAGTGCCGAAACGTCTTGCACGAAAGAAACAACCACCAGGAGAAATTGCTAAGACAAACTGAACCGAAAATCGCCGAAATCCATGGACTACCGAAAGTTCACAAACCCAACGTATCATGGAAACCGATAGTATCCTTAGTCGGTGCACCGAATTACAAGGCTTCTAAATGGCTATTCCACAAACCCCATCCACTAACAAAGGATTGTGAGACTTCAACCGAGAACTGAATTCCTAGACAAAGTACGAGGACCCACAATTGATACGGATGAGATAATGGTATCGGTGGATGTTGTCTCTCTATTCACGTCCATACCATTTGGTTTGGCAAGACAATGCACAGAACTCCTACAATCCTATGAAATCGATGTTCCTGTATCTGCTTTGCTTGAACTCCTGGACTTAAGTTTAGAAATAGAATTTTGGTTCGAGCACGAATATTATCGACAGCTGAAAGGAGCTCCTATGGGGTCACCTATTTCTGGCTTTCTGGCTGAGGTGACAATGAAAAAATTACCAAGGAATGAGTACGCTTTGTAGATGACACCTTTGTTGTCTTCAAGAGAGATCAACTGGAAACTCTGCATAGCGTTATCAACTGAACATTACCAGGAACCACCTTAACGCTTGAAATCGAAGTAGACAGCAAACTCCCATTTCTCGATGTCATCCTACAGCGGAGTGCAGTTAACAACTTACTTAATCGAGCAAAGACATACTGCTCTGAGAATGAAGGATACAGAATAGAACTCAATTGCCTGTTCAACCTAATTCCCCAAAATGGCTAACCTAGAGATTTTGCACGCCGATGCACGATACCACAGGAATTAAAAGAAAAGAATAAGGAATTAGATTGTTCCGATCAGGCGCCAAATTTAAAAAAGTGGCAAACGTTTCCTTACATTAAAATGAGTCTGAATTCGTTGAAAGGCACCTGAGGAAGCATCAAATACAGGCGGCCCACAAACCGACGACTACGCTACGCAACCACCTATTACATCAAAAGGATAGGGTTGACTACCTGGACTAAACAAGAAGTCATCTATAAGATTTCATGTGGCATCCGTAATGCGGCATATTGCGGTCAAACCGGGAAACCCACCTCTACACGCCTATATGAACACCAATTGGCAGTTAAGAGGCGCGACCACTTATTCCAAGTCGCCAAGCATACTTAAGAAACTCGGTGCAAAGTTGCTTGGGAAAAAATTCGCATTGTCGGTTCCTGTCCATATAAGGCCGAGAATTCCCAGAAGCCATTCACTCTGATGATTCGTGCGTCGATTGGCGCATCGATCTGGACGCCATGTACACAGATATCAAAGAAAAATGGAAAAGGTGGTAGCCAATCAAAACTTGAAGTCAATCCACAGCACTGACTTATTCTCGGCAGTGGCAAAGCAATATCGATTTCTCGTGCATGCTTAAATTTCAACTGTTTTAACGCTTTCTACACGTCTGCCAACCAATCGGGGAAGCAGCATCGAAAATTTACGAAATTTTTTTCTCATTTTCCCAAAAGACTCATTTTTTTGAAACACACGCATATATATTTATGTATATCATGTGGAGAGTCCCAGAAATTATTCAGTGCAGAATGTGGAGATAAGTCTCCGGGACATGATCCGTTTGTAGAATTGACATTGCGTGGTTACTCCGCAGTAGCCGATTGCCTTTGACTTAAATGTTCATTGAAATTTCGGATTTGAACCTAAAAAGAGTTATGCTCCAAAGACTTAACTCCATGTCGTGCACTGGATAATTTCTACAATTATGCACTTGATTATTCTCTGGAGTTCATATACCAGAAACCGCATAGAGAACTATTGGGGACTCATTGAGGAAGCGAACCTCACGCAGCTGTGTAATGCAGAAGCAGAATATCAGCGGAACACGTGTCCGGACTTTTAGCTAGTACCCAGGTCGGGAGTACGGTATAGTACATTTGCCATATATAAGTGTGTGACAGGTGGAAAGGCGTTATCGACAGAGAAGAGCGAGACTGGAACGGCCATTTATGACTTATTAGCTGTCGTCAGTCAGCCATAGCCAACTCCGAGCTATGCAACACCTGGGGCTCGATCTTGCGACCCGTTGGTTAGAAGTCCAACGTCCGAACCCCTGAGCCAGGGGTTCGTTTTCCTGTCGATTGCGATCGGATAAGTACAATCGACGAGGAGTGCCCACCTGACCCTGATGTCAAGAGAGAGAGAGTCGGGAGCAAAGACGGGATCAGGTGCTGTTCCGATCGCGTCACAGAAGTCACTAGTCTCTTCCAAAACGTACGAAAATGGCTAATCAGATGAAGAAAACTCCGCGCCGGAAAGATCGGACAAAATGAAATGTTTTTGTCAAGAGAGGTAAAACAAACAGACACAGAGAAAGAGAATTGGTAGTTACCAAAAACATGGAGGGGCGACGACGGCAGATTGCTGATCCTGTCCTCAGTTAGAAAAAGCAGACAGCTGGCTGGCGCGTCCTAAGACGATCGGACTAATGTACGCGTGTGCACGCGCCGATCAATTATCGGCGTCGTCGGCACCGCCAACGTCGCTGACGCTAGAGGAGAGATGGGACTGGAGCACAGAAGGCCAAGCTAATGCGTCGGCTCCACATCGTCGTCGCCAGAGGCGAATGAGGGCAGGCTGATACCACGTCACCGGTTGAGAGGATGTCAGTCTGAACGCTGTGCACGTGAGCAGGTGCAGGCGACTGTGATCGCATGACGCAGACACACACACACAGGCAAAAGGTGAGTGCTGCTAGAGGCACGTTTGGACCAATGAGGAGGCGCGGATCAGCAACCAACGCAGTGCTAACAATGAGGGGGGGACACTTAAGCGGCAAGAGACACCGGCCGCTGAATTCTATCCGCCTGACCTGCTGTACTTACAGTCTAGGACTCCGGGCGTTCGGGAAAGCAACAAATGCGGCGCAAGTACCGAGTTCTAACAGCAAACACCACCCTGTCATCCGCATGGCGACGCCCTATTTGCGCGCTGAGACGCGCACGGCAGTGTACAGGAAGAGAAGGTTGCTTCAACGAGTGCACAGAGCGAATGACTACCCGCGCAACTTTGTTGAACCGGTGCATGCAAACGAAACAAGAAACTACACCGCACTGGTTCCAAGCTTCAACAGGTGCCCAATCACGTCAGGAGTGTCGGGAGAGATCGTTAACACCATTTATGCCACCCGGAGTTGGAAATCGGAGGCAACCAACAGACGTCGAACGAAAGATCTGCTGCCACAACAGAAGACGCCTAAAGTCGTCTGCCGTCAGTTTTTGCCAAAAAAATTAGGATGCATAAGCAAGATGATTACTCCCAGCGTGGACGAACAAGCAAGCAGCATTAATAGGAGTGGATGACGTCCGGTCACAAGTCCCGGAGTCCTCAAAGGACCCGATCATACCCTCAAGTTTAACGAGACTGAAGACCTCAAGAGCGGTGACAGCCACGTAAGTCGCGGCCTCCTTGAGCCGTGGATCAAGTATTAGCAGAGCAAGTTCAGGTTTACTAGATGGTCCAGCTTGTTTGCAGAAGTCAGCTTTTCCTCCCCATATACAGGCTGCCTCCACATGGCGCAGTGTCGAATTTGTTCGTGCACGCACAAGGGGACAGGAAAGGTTGTTTTGGGTGGTCCACTATTTGGCCTGAAAGGCTGTAGACGCAGGTGCTCAACTGGCTCGACTGCCAATGGCCCTTACATTCGTCCAGTATGATAGTTCAAACAACTCAAACGATGATGTTCACCTTCTTTCCCACAAAATGGCAAACGCACAGACGGTGGCTGGCGCGTGAATTAGTGAACAGTGATGATGGACTTGCATAGCATCTACTGCACTTCACCCCACATCTCACCAGCCTGAGCTCGGTGTCAAAAGAGAGGAGGAGTCAGACGACGTGGTGGCGGAGTCGGGCGCAGTGATTGACAACGCCAAAAAACCGGCCTACGCGTGCCACACATGACCTGACCCACACAACGCACCAGACTTCCACACAAAGGGGGCCTTGTTCAGTGCATCCGCACTCGTAAGCACGAGTGAATTTCTGGGAAAAAATTTTGGCTGGCATGAATAAAATGTTTTTTGCAAACTTCTTGCCATTTTAAGCGACGATTCCTGGAAGCCATCATTTTGTGATTCGGCAATTCGAAGGAGACAAGAGAGTAAATGAGGCGAGATGTGAAGACGGACTCAAAGAAGGTTACAAAGGATAATCATGCCAGCTCCACTGCGTCCGGAGACAAACTGGTACTGGGACAGGCAAGCCTAAGATTGATGCCAAAACAGCTAATCCACATCTCTAGGGCATACTGTGATTCGTCAGTCCTTGCATTAACGTTCATAAGTGAGATGAGACTATTCCGGCGTCGCTCGGAGCTCCGGAACTTACTGGGCCGCAAGCAGCCTCAGGCCTCGAAGCCAGGATGGGTTTGCGAAAGCCAAGCAAACACGGCGGACGTTTGCAAGTGACACAC
>CACRXP010000132.1:781945-794937 GCA_902702965.1 Spirometra erinaceieuropaei | reverse complement strand
AAGAAGAAGAAGAAGAAGAAGAAGGGGGAGGGTGCGGGAACAGGAGGGAAAGGAGATGGGGATGAGGAGAGTGCAGGAAGTAAAGGAGTAAATGGGGTGAGGGAGGAGAATGAAGAACGGCAACAATAGAAGGGGAGTATAAACAGAGGAGAAGATAAAGGTGACACGGGAGGGGGGAGGTGGAAAACGAAACGCTAACAGTACTAAAACCCTGAAGGATGGAGATGAAAAAACAGGAGGGCAATGACGAATAAGGGGAAGAAAACGAGAGTTAAACGGGCGGAAAACACGACACAGATTGCCGCGCAGATTTCCTTTATTCTAGGCGGCAGAGCTCGTAGCGGGCGCGGCCCATGCGCATACAAACACACAGGCCTTGTGGCGAGCAGAGTGAATTTTTGTGAGAATTCCAGTGCTGCAAGAAAGTCGCATAAAACAGAACAGGTGAGAGACCCACTCCCCCTAAAAGCAGACTGCTTTGTAATTCGCAAGCTGCGGCAGGATTTGCGTCAGGCAGAAGCGCAGACTACTACGTAAACACCGCGTCTCTGATGACGCAGAACAAGACCCTCTTGACGACGCAAAACGTGGCAGACGTCGGGTCAAACTTTGATTCCTGTTTCATGATACTACTTTTAGTCCGCTACCGCGGCCGCCGCCTCGACCGGCGGAGACCGACTGACTGCGACAGCCCTAATTTTCCGCATTACATACCTTGTTGAAGATCCCTAGTACCTTGCTTTAACAAGGTTACACCGTCTTAAGGAACAAAATCACACGTGAGGCATCCATTTTGGGCATTCTTTGCGTGGGTTAGGGACCAGAGGAAGCTTACGTGCTCGGGCTCGCTGAGAAGGCGGCGTCCCAAGTGGCCTTCTTCTAAGCGAGGAGGGGGGGGGGATGGGGAAGTCGGCGGGAAAGGAGTGTCGTTGGTATGCACAAGACCAATTCTGAGCAGGGGCAGAGCAAGGAGCAGTTTCAAGAGGAAAGCGTGTGTAGGTCTGGAACCGGAACCTATGAAGGGGGCTGGGATCGTAAGAGACAACCAGTCAACACAGGGCGCCCATGAACGTACGCGGCCTTTGTTACCGCCCTTTAATCTCAGCTAGGACTTGCAGGTCCACAGTCGAATCGACTAGGAGCGAGTGCATCTGCGTTTGCTCCTCAAGAAGGCAGGCAAGCTTAATTTTGATTGGTCTCTTCGGACCCATTTATACAACCAATAGCTTCGCAGTCTTGGTGGTGTAGTTGTGCTCCATGCGGCAAATGGGTGAGACCAACAGCAGTCTTTAGTGATAAAAACACTGCCGGATAGGGATAAGTGGCCCACTGAAAGAGACACCGATCTATGATCAACCCGATGTTGGCGACCGGACCAAATGCTGGTTAATCCGAGTTGACCGTAAATTTGCCTTTGGAGTGTTCCCCAGGGGGACAACTTTTAAGTAAATCTTTTTCAGCCAATGATAAACTCCATCTTCTGGATTTCTTAAGGGGTGAGTCCAAACGTTCTGGTAGTATGCTCACTGCCAAACTTACTTAATACAGGCTAATGTGTATTTTCTGGTTCATTAGCCGTCGTCAGCCAGTCATATCCAAGCCCGAAGGGTGCAACACCTGAAGCTCGAACCCGCGACCTGTTGGTTAGAAGTCCAACGCCTCTAACTACTGAACCATGGGTTCGTTGCCCTGTCGGTGGTTGCGATCGGGCATAGACAAGGGTAGAGGGGCGCCAACCGACCGTTTTTACGGAACCCACTCGTCCCGTTGCGCCTTAGGGCTCGAGCCGAACCAGCAGCCGCACAGCGGTGGTGAAATATGTAAAAAAATCCAATGACGAAACGTCAGGAGTCCGGGTGTGAGGAATTCAGTTCGTACTTCTACAGAAGATCAGGATGGGACACTGCCCCTCAAGAGGCAATTTGTTTACGGTTCGGGTTGAGGTGATTGTGGATAATCCAAAAGATCATGAAAGTCGAGGTACTGCGTGACTATGGGACGATCAAACTCAAGAGATGAGGCGAAGCAACGAGAGAGAGAGAGAGAGAGGGGGAGAGCAAACCGATCTCCAACCGAATGGTGAAAATAAAAGGGCCATTGTGAGATAGAAGTCAGCCTGCGAGGCAAGCAGGTGAGAGGCAGACAATCACTCCTATAGTTATGGTAGATGTGCTACCTCGTGAAGTGTTAACCGAAATTCTGAGATGTCTTCGGTTCGAAAAGATTATTTGAGTAACGCTGCAATATGAGTTACCGTGAGGCATTATGCAAAAGTTTCTCAATTACGTCAGGATGTCGGCCCATGGATAAAATTCTGACCACATGAGAAAACAACGCTCTACAAAATGACTACATAAGTAGTATGAATTTTCCCGTCGATTTTTGATGGCCCCATATGTTCAATTGCATTTGATAAAAAACTTGCACAAGATGTTTTCTACTGCACTCATTTGATAGTAAATTGTGTCTTCTCGAGATTTTCTACTTGATTGCAGAGCATCTTTAGGTCTAAAGTTTTTAATTGTGGCATTTTTAAGAGCGTGCAATGTCCACTCATACAACATCCCACCTGCACGTCTACAAGAGCTACTTATAAGGTAAACAACCCGCTCCACATCCATCGCCCAATTTAGTAAGTCCTACCAGCGTAGAGAAATGAGTGATATGCCTTTCACGGATTGTATACAACATATAGTTTGGAAACCCCGAATGAAACTGTAACGCCAGGTGGGGCAGACATTATTCGGGAGTTGAAAATATTGTTAAAAACCGAAAAATAGTCTCTCTTTATTAACAGATGTTTTGGCAGATTTTGGATAATTCATATTGCCTCAGCTGTGAAAAACTCGGCGCTTCGGTGGGATTCGAACTCACGACAGTAAGGTGGAGGCTTTAGTAGAGCCAAAGCTCTAACAGCCTGAGATACGAGGCTCCGCCGGACGACGCGACTTGAATCAAATTTACCCGCCCAACCTACTGCAACGTCTGGAATCTACTAAATGCGATGCAATAAGTTGACTACCCAAGCAGGATTTCCTAAATAATTCACATAGAATCCACCAGATGACTACCAGCATTACGTAATTCAAAGATGTTTTGGCGGCGGGGCCTCGTAACTCAAGTGGCTAGAGCGTTGGCTGTACTAAAGCTTTCCCCTTGCTGCGCGGGTTCGAATCCCACCGAGACGCCGAGTTTTTCACAGTGGGTCAATATGAATGGAGTCTCTCTTTAAGTAGAACATTTGGAGAGGACGCAAGTTACTACAAAATGAGCACATGAAAGAATATTTTTGTGCATGTTTTCTGTGTAATATATTTTAACGTAATACCTTTTGAATTTATAAAGACGTCGAAAATAAATGGGAAGAGTTCATAGTACCCAGGTGATCATATTTTGCAGAATGCAGTTATCGCGGACGGGTGAAGAGACCCTCATTCAAAAGCCGGTATCCTGCCGTGACTGACGTATAATTAATATCACAACTCAATCGAATCGAAAACATTTTTCAGAATTTTAGTTGACATTTCACTAGATAGCACGTCTGCAGTATGTTGGAAATCCTCATTCTGGATGAGTAGGCATGACCTTGAGCAGGGCAGTAGGGGGGGGGGGATAATTCCGAGGCAGCGTTGCAAAACAGAATGGAATATGCGAACCGGGAGATCGCAGCGGATATATCAAACTTTATGCTACGTTGTAGCCAGAAACAGTAAGGGCAGTCGATGGTGTCCGTTGGATATAGTTCTGTGGGGCGAGTAATGGGCTGTGTTTATGACAGGACAGTAGCGTATCTGCATGCCGACCACTCTAAAAGTAGGCAGGTAATCCGGCCCGTTCGCCGACTCGAAAAAAAGTAATAGAAACCAGGGTGCAAAAACTCACTTCTGGGGAAGACGGTGTAAAAGACCGAGGAGTACCAGCGTCCGCTGCAGGTGAGGGTGAGGAGGGATGAGCGAAAAAGGGCTCATTCGGAGGGGTGATCAGATCGCTGGCCTCGGACTCTCGATCTTCGTCAGACAATCTGTCGGCATTTGCCTTGCCGCACTCCGCCAGAGATGACGTCAGCACGGAAAGTTCGATTGACAGGCCGCTGATGGAGGGAAAAAGTAGTATCTCATGAAAGCCTGGAATGGGAGGGTGTAAACCGGATTTAAAGCACATAAACCTCCTGCATACCCCATCCGTACTCTCCTACTTTTCAATTACGAAAAAGGCGTTAAACTGGAAGGGAACTGAGGGTAGTCGTGGACGACGAGAGATATCGACAATGAGTTGCAGGCGGCCATATGGATTCAAAATGCCAATGTCTCTGAGTGCAGGCATGAAAAATTGACGTTGAAATTGAAAGAAAAACGAACCGTCCGAATTAGTTAACCAGGTTAAGTGTGATGTGCGCCGAAATTCACTAAACGTAACTCCTTGACCTGTTTTCAAAGCGATGATAGGCGAGTTGAGGTCGTATAAAGGATCACGTGTGACCTTCCGCTGCAAAGCTTTCTGGGTACCCATGGCAGGTATCCTCGTAAAAAAATCGATACAACGATCGAGTATCCATCCACCTCCTGGAATTCGACAGTGTGCTTGTAGTCTTACATCAACATGTTTGACAAGCCGATTAATTTTGTAATATTTTCTGAGTGTACTTTTATAGCTGTATGAATTAAAACACACAGTGGTCTCCAGGAGCAAGCAAACGCATTCGCGTTTCAGAACCATGGGATTATTAAAACCATTTATTAGTACAAATATGGAATGCTTATAGATGTATTTTATTTGACAGGAGCATACAGTAGGTGGGCTAAGTCATGGAATCTCAACCGAAATTCCGAAATGCGTTTTTTTCGAAAAGATTAGTTAAATTGGGTTATAAAGCTAGTCACCATGCAGCATAGCTCTATAATAATCGACAGGGAAACAGGCTCATGGCCCAATGACAGAGCGTTGGGCGACTCAACACTCAATGATGAAAGAACCTGCGTTCGAATCCCAGGTGATCCAGAGCTGCGGTTGGGCATGGCTGACTGGCGACTACTGGCAGGCCAGAAACAGATACCTTAGTCTCCCTCCTCTACTTATATTACTAGTCGCTGTACAACTGTCCGCGAGTACTGTAGATTGCTCTCCAAAGCATAATGGGACGAGCATTTCCTGTAGACTGATTGGCGGACGCCCGTTGAGCCGGGGGGCCCCTCTCTCGATTGTGATGGAAAATATTCACTATCGGAGGAAGGGTATTAACGGACCAGGCTACGAGACTTGCTCGTCCCTTATTTGGAGAAAGCTCCCATATATGCTACATAAAACTTTCGTACTCCATCCAGAACCCCATTCACATTCTACTATTTCCAAAAAATTCAAACATAGTAGGTGGGCTAACTCATAAAATGTCAACCAAAATTTCGAAATGCGTCCCCGTTTAGAGAAGGTTAATTAAGTAGGGTTGTAAAACCAATCATCATGCAGCATAATTCTATCATGACCCAGTTACCTCAGGGTGTCGGCTTTCGAATGAACTTATATTCGACCGCATACAAGAACTATACTCTGCAAAAAATGGCCACTTAAGTAGCATACGATTTTCTCATTGATTTCCGATACCCTCAAATATTCAATTATATTTCATGTAAAACAAGCATAAAATATTCCCGTTTGCTTATTCGATAAAAAAAGTGACGTCATTCAAGCTTATTCTCGAAAGAAGAGTATAATTTGGTTTCTAAAAAAGTTTATAATTGGCAGATTTTCAATACCGTGAAATGGCCTTTCATAGAATGTCATGTCTCTGCAGTTACCAGAGTGGCTTGTAAAGTTATCAATATGGCTCGAATCCACTACTAAAGTTTATAAACCCTATATGGTTTTCTCTTAAAACCGTAGAGAAAAATGCACGGTCTGCCGTACATGGAAAATATACGGCTTGTAGTTTTGAAACCTTGAATGCAAGTGTAACAGCAGGTCGGGTTCAAAATTATTCGGGAATCAGAAAAGTTTTTTAAAACCGAATTATACTCTTCTTTCGAGTATAAAATCGGAATAAGACGTGATTTCCTACCAAATAAGTAAATGAATGAGCATTCTTATGCATGTTTTCCATGAAACGAAACGCGTGCTACCTAAGTAGTCATTTTTTACAGAGTATAGTTCTATGCTAACTTTAGTCCATCAAGATGGTTTCTAAGACCTATAAAGAAAGGAAGATTAGAAGGAGCATTATTAGTGGAATATGGACGCAGGACGTATTTTTTCGGGCCGAAATCTTCTGCCATCATTATGATGGATTACGCTATTGCGGTACAACAACTAGTACAGTCAGGAAACTTAAAAACAAACCATTTGTAATCTACCTCCTAAGTGGCTTGAATAAGCAAGCAAGACGTGATTTTCTACCAAATAAATGAAAGAATGAGTATTCTTATGTATGTTTTCCATGAAGCATAATTTTATTTTTAAGGGCTTCGAAAATCAATGAGAAAATTGTATGCTACTTAAGTGGCCATTTTTTGAAGAGAATAGTTCCTGCATGCGGTCGGAAATAAGTTCATTCGAAAGCCGACACCCTGAGGAAACTGAGTCACTATAGAATTATGCTGTGTGATGATTAGTTTTACACCCTACTCAATTAACCTTCTCTAAACAAGAACGCATTTCGAAATTTCGGTTGACATTCTATGAGTTAGACCACCTACTGTAAATCGAAAAGGTAAACCATGAAGAACATACTATATTTCCGACCTAGTATTCATATTCGCTATTTTTAGTTGATATTTCTGCAATTGCCTCAATCCTGGAAGACTTACGATTTGCTGTTTAATAAGGAACTCAAGTTAACCACAGCAAAAAGGGTTTAATTAAACATTTTTATTTTCAAACAGTTTAACAGCATTGTCAATGATCGTTCTACCCTTTCTTTTAACTGAACCGATAATTTCAACTTTGCGCCTTCAGCGACACATGGGCAAGGGCTTCAGAGTCACCAGAGATGTTTTGCGAATTCCATTTTCGACGCATGTTGCATATGCGCAAAATATTATTATTAATCCTGGTTTTAAAAACTTTAACTCCTGAATTCCTGATTTAATTTTCCAATATAAGCGAGTTTCGAAGATATTTTGATTCCTCTTACGCATGTCGTCGTCCTCAGAACACCGAACCCTTATGCCGGCTTCTGAATAGCTAGGATCTCCTTTATTTGACGAGGGAGTGTTGGCTTGAGTTCTACTATTCCGCCGAGATTAAGTTCGTGCTCGGACGCTGCCGCTGACCTCTCCTGACCAAGTTAAACATGCTGTGGTCACATTTACGGGGCAATGGACGTGGTCCTCTCGGCAAATGCACCTGTACAATGACCATTTTACCAACCCTGGTCAAACGGACTACATGGCCGTTTCTATGTGAATCATTGAATGGGAGGGATGAGGCAACTTTTGCCAGAAAGACAGTTGTCAGTGTTCTGTGCAACAGAATTTACCAAACAGATGAACAACAGCAGCCAAGCCACAAGTATTTCAACTTGATTGACAGTAATTGTGAATATTTCGACCGTCAGTCTCCTGAATGGTAAATAAGTAACGAAATCAACGTCTTCAGTGGCGGGACGTATTGTCCAGTAGACGACGCGCCTGGTATCGCACTCACACACCCGTGGTTCGATCTCTAGCACAGGACGTACGTTATGTGGCACTTCCTGCGGCCTACTAAGCCCTTCGGGCGCAGCCCAATGAACAGAAGAGCAGACGCGAACTCAGGCCAGACGTGAATCCAAACCTGAGCGAGTCCATGGCGGACAAACACTTGGTGGCCCCTCAACCCAGATCGGGCGAAGTCGCAGTCGTAACTACAGCCGCACCATCCACTAGTCCGACAGATGAGAAAGCAGACAGTCGTGACAGCGTAAACAAGCTTGCCTGCCTTGGACGACAGCTGAGGTCAATCAAGGTACAAACGACAGCCCCCAACGTCTCAACGCTGGCCCACGACGCAGATTGAGTACATTCCGTCACCCTTCCTTCCTCCCCCGTACGCCACAGTCCCAGGGTGCATGCGGATGATGAAGCTGATACACCACCCCCCCCCCATCCTCCGTCAAGGCGATCTCGGACTCCCTGGCCACGCTTTCTCCCTGCCGCATACGTACACTCAAAGTATGGAACACCTGGGGGTCGACCCCGAGACCTGTTTGCAAGAAGTCCAGCTCCTCTAATGTCTGAGCCACGGGCTTGTTTTCCAGTCGGCTGAACTTATAACAACGGGTCACGGGATCGAGCCCCAGGTGTTAGACACTTTGGAGTTGGGTGTGACTGGCTGACGACGGTTAATGAGCCAGAAATTCCCATTCCAGTCTCCCTTGTCTTTATCAGCAATACCAGTCTGCTGCCACCACCACCACCACCACCACCACCACCACCACCACCACCACCACCACCACTAGAATGGTCATTTCTGGCTTGTTAGCCGTACAACGCCTCTAACCACTGGACCCCTGACTCAGTGATTAGAGGCGTGGACGTCTAACTAATAGGTTAAGAGCTCGAGTCCCAGGTGTTCCACACTTCGGGGTTGGGTATGTCTGGCTGACAACGGCTAATATACCAGAAGTGGCCATTTCCGGTCTCCCTTGTCTTTGTCGGTAATAACATTCTGCCTATCATGCGCCGCTGTGCGGTTGCTGGTTGGGATCGAGAGAGAGAGAAAGAGAGAGTGAGAGCCCTAAGGCACAATGGGACGAGTGAGTTCCGTAAAAACGATCGGTTAGCCCCCCTCTAGCATTATATATAGATATATACCGAATAGCGTTATATATACAACGAGTGACCGATCTCCTGAGGTGTCAGTCGAAATTATTAAATGCATTGTCTTACGAACTTACTTACTTAGGTACGGTTGTAAAATTGATTATCACGCCGCCTAATCCTATTATATTTCGGACTTGCCGGGATGTTTGTTTTGAATGAGAAACTTATTGGCGTCCTTTACAAATCTCACCCGACAAAAAGTAGCTCCTTAAGTAGTGTGCATTTCTAACACGAATCTTCGATGGCTCAATATAGTTGAATACATTCTATGGAAACAATGCACCGAAATATGCTTTCTTTTACTCAGTTAGTGGCAAATCACGTCGTTCTTACATTGTATGCTCAAAGTAGGAGTGCGTTTCGGTTTTAAAAAGGTTCCATACAGCATCTTACCTGCACGCTTGTTAATGCCATTATAAAGCACACAACATAATCCAAATCCATTACAAAATTTGGTGACTTCTACATAGTATCTTCCTAAAGGCAGAGGAATATATGACCTCCCTTGCGCAGAAATTACACACCTTGTGTACTGAAATCGCATTGGCTGATTTGGCTCAAAATCACGCGGGGATTGGCAAACTTTCTCACAACCTAAATATACCCTTTCTCTGAGTATGAAATGTGAAGATGACGTGAGCTGTTACCGAATGAGTGAAGTAAACCATATTTTGTGCGTGTTTCCTATGAAAATTACTTGGATTTATAAGACCATCGAAAATCAATGTGAAAAAGTCATACTACTTAAGTGGTCATTTTTACCGAGTACGAATTTTACATGAGGTCGGAAAGAAGTGCATTCAAAAGCAAACGTCCTAGCGAGTCAGAAATATCATAGGACTATGCCGCGTAATAATCAGTCTTACAACCATACCTGAGTAATCCTTCCGAATCGGAAGCGTATTTCAGAATTTCGGCCAACATTTCATGAGATCTGTCATCGACTGTATAAATTGGCATACTCTGTGCCAAAACGCAGGAGGCGTTGGCCAAAATGCAGGAATTATTAAAAATGAGAGAGACCAATACATCCGGAGTCTTGCATAAACATTGCATAATCTGCGCGAAGGCGACGATTGGTCAAGTAGCCGGAGGGGTCCAGTTTGTAGGCACAGATGAGTACGCCAACCAGCAACCAAACAATTACACCGGATAAGCTTATGATTATGACTAATTTAGCTGAAGTAAAATGTGTCTTAAAGGCACGTGGCATTTGACAGTGTCGTGATGGCGGGCTCAATTAATTATCTATATTAGTGACAAAATACCATGGGTGAAAGTTTGTTTCGTGAGGGAGAGGGAGCATCAGCTGACCGGGTCTGTGTCCTAGCAGTGAGTTCGTGCGACTGGCGGCGAGATAATTTATGATTTGTGCATCCTATATTAACTTTGGTAGGGGGCGCTCACCGATCGTTCTTACGGAACTCACTCGTTACGGGCTCTCTCTTTCTCGAGCACAACCAGCAGCCGCACAGCGGCGCATGATATAGGCAGACGGCTAATAAGCCAGAAATGGCCATTTCCGGTCTCCCTTGTCTTTGTCAGTAATTTCATTCTGTCTATATATCATGCGTCGCCGCTGTGCGGCTAGTGTTTGGGCTCAAGAGAGGGATTCTATAAGACACAACGGAACGAGTGAGTTTCGTAAGAACGATCGGTGAGAGCCCCCTACCACTGTATCATCCAACCACTGATAACTTTGTCTGAGACAATTAAAACTGCCCAACTGACAGTCGGCTCACCAGCTGGAAGGTTATCTGACCGGCAATTATTGACGGAAATGATTTGTGGTAGTAAACTATCCATACGCCAACCCGAGGACGAGAAGGCACAGCCACTCGGTCTGCTATCGCAGCTCCAGACGTGAAGGCTGCAATCACTGAGCTATGCTGTTTGCGTACGCTGACGGCGAGGAGATTTCGCTTCGTCATTTTATAGCTCTGAGCCAACAACCTCGCCGGAGCAAAACGATTCTGCAATTTCGCCTGAGCGAGTTGACGCACACAATCGGCCGGAGATCCCTAGCCGGGTAGACGAAGACCGGACGTTGAATCATACACGAATGCATACTAATAGACGAAACCATGACAGCAGATGACTGAGCCCACACCGGTAAACTATGCTAATGAGTGGTCGTCGTCGTCGTCGCCGCCGCCGCCGCCGTGAGATGTTAACCGACTGTTGCCGCTTTAACATCAGACAGGAGTGACACGGACCCAACTTGCTACCCACAGGCCAGAAGCAACAACCTTCCGCCCGTCCAAGGGACCCACTAACAATCAACCCCGAAACTGGCTCTACTTGCAGATAGGATGTGCCTGTTGCAGAGCTAAGTATACCGGCTGAACTTTGCGCCAACCTGCAGGAGACGCGACATGCAGCTGACATGTCGATCCTCTGTCAGCATATGCGATGCCGCAGAACAAATCAATAAGGCGATAGGTCACCTTCGACGTAGGTGATATCGAATAAGTACTGCGTGTTACCTGACCTTGACCGTGGTTTCATGCGAGCCTTTGAAACTTCGGATAGGCAAATAATGACCACGTTCTGTGATGGTTGGGGTAGCAAAAAGCGGCCCCACATCAGGTCGCAAAGCAATCAAGTATTCACCTAGAAGGGTGTTTAACCGACGCAGGTGATGGGTGGCAGTACAGCAACTGTTTAGAATTTACTAAATAACTTCCGCAGCCGGCAGCACTAGCGATCAACACCTTATGACGGCACAGCAAACCGGCACGTGTAAACAGATATGGCGGATACAATCCAGGAGAGAGGTCAAAACCAGGAAGTCAGCAGACACACAGAAAAAAACGGGTCTACGGGCGAATGCTGGTAAGCGTATCTTTGCCGGGGGTAAATCAGGTCTTTACATTGCTAACGTCTAAGCGAGCAGGAAGAAGCAACACACTGGACAGTTCAAGCGACACGTGCGACTATCCCGGACCGCGTGCTTCACGACGTAGGCGTAGGAACGGTGACTTGGATGTGAGTTAGTTCATAGTGAGGCGGGCCTGCGAAGCACCTGCTGCACTCTTTCCTCCCACATCCAGCTGGCCTCACGGACAAGAGAATTTCTATATGGGCTCGGACGCAGTAGCTGGCGAAGCTAAACAATCCGTCTACGCGGACCACACACGACCCGGTCCCCAATGTGTGTACTGGGTTGCTGTAAAGGCGGCTTAGATCGCACGGAGGTGAAGATGGCATAAAGGCCGCATTGAGAAGGAGCCATCTCAGTCTGACCCTCAGTCCTCGGAGGAGGACCGAGTCATCCCGTCAGTAGGCGACCTTTCAAGTCACGACTCTGAGCGCGTTCTGAGGAGTTCAATGACTTCAGATTTATTGTAGGGAGGAATGTGTTGATTCGCCGTGGAGACTGATTCCCCCCAGTGTCGACCTCATTCTTCCTCTTCCCTGCCCGCTGGTGGTGAGTTTGGGAGCAGTGAAAACCCACATCTAAGGCTTGCCACACGCGCGTGTACGGTTCACGGGAATTCTGCGCTGTCCGATAAACTCGCACCGTGAGCCAGCGCATCTGCGGCGCAGCTCGCCGTGGGGGCCAACGTCAACACACTCACTCATCCGTTCACGAGCTTGCCACGGCGTTACAAGGCCGCAGCAGCGGATCCGTGTGGAATAATATTTTCCAGTCCTAGGTCTCCACCGGGACGCAGGGATTACAACGAAAATACTTCCATAGTCTCAAGTAGGATTCATCAAGTGAATCGAACGCCTAAACTACTGCAAATTTACCAAAACGATGGTCGTGAAGGACAGGGACACTAGCCAATGGCTGAAAAATGGAAACGTCCTATAATAGTGACGTGCTACAATAAACACTTTTAGCAGGTGTTTTGACAGGTTTTGAATGATTAATATTAGCCCAACTGCCAAACACTCGGTATTCTCGGTGGGATTCGAATGAGCTATACAAACTCTTCCAGAACACCTATTAATTACGTAAGCCTGGAAGTCATCTGGTGGGTTCTAGATTAATTACTTTGGAAATCCTGCCTGGGCAGTCAACCTACTATATCAGGTATGGTGGATTCCAGACGTTGCAGTAGGCTGGGCGTGTAACTGGACCCAAAAGTGATTAAACTCACGGCTCCAGGTTGGGAGTCGTAACTCCGGTGGCTAGAGCGTTGGCTGTACTCAAGCCTTGCCCTTTCCATCGAATCACACCAAGGTCACCGA
>CACRXP010000132.1:736727-755586 GCA_902702965.1 Spirometra erinaceieuropaei | reverse complement strand
ACAGTCAGTCTCTCCGCATGCGGCCTATAGTCGATTTTTACTATCGCCAGCATCCCGGATCTTAATCCTATCAAAAATCCTCTTTCAATTGTCAAAAAATTGACACTAGATAATGAAGAATCTTTCAATGCTTGAAGGTTTTGATTTTCTGCTAGATAATAACACTGAGCAATCCAGTATAAACCGCCTGGTCATCTTCATGCCTGAGAGACTTTCTGTTGTGTTAAATGTAAATAGACAATCAATAAAGTACTGATTTTTTGTATATACTATTGCTCTTTTATTATTTTCTTATTTTCATAAGCCCGCCTTCTCTATGCGCCCTTACAGTTGGCCTTATTTAAGTGGTTTGTAATATAATCGTTTTCTGAAATTCTATTTTCCGTTGAAAATTAACTGTCTTCATGACAGTAAATATTAATTTATAACTCAAACTCTTGCTTTAATTTTAAAAATGGCCATCTCCCTACTGTTGGTTTTTCGGAGACGCGGCGCGGGCGGATTGGGCGTTATAGGGATTTTCTCGTGAAAATCATGCCATCTCATGAATTATCACACCGACTGTGCATACAGTTGGACGTACTCTTTGTACTGTGGGTCCAAACATCCATCTTTCCTATTCTCTTTTAAACGATACTATACTTGAACCGCCCTTCAAGATTGCTGTTGGCCCATATTTCCACGTTTTTTATACTCTACGTTCTGGTCTGATAGCAGTGAAGTCGTTTAGTACAGTATACCAAGGCTCAGTCTATCGTGCTTTTATGATCGCATTTCTTGACGGCTTTTTGGTTTGTCATGAGACGGGAGTTCGGAACCTAAGATAGTGTATATTACATGAACAATTATATGGATTCCTCCTGCTGTATCCATTTACAACTCGGCTCCGTTAGTACTTACCTGGGCCAGATCGTGTCCAGTAAAAACTGCTGTGTGATAAGATGACAAGTTTTCGGCCAGCGTAGACTTTGTCTTGGTCACGTCATCTATGAATGCTTCCGTCAAAGGTTTATTTGAGTCATGTACACTTTTCCGCTGAAAATCCGTGATCTTTCTGCATCTTTGCCTCACGGCGATTCTCTACTAAGACGATTCAGTACCTCAACAGTGCACAGAGGATCGCCACGCAAAAAACGGTTTCTTTAATCCCAGAGGCTGTGAAAACTGCCAATTTTTGTCGCTCTCTTGAACCTCGAATTTTTCTCCCCCAGAGTTCACACAAATGCAATATTTATAATTGAGAAATAATACTAACAACCGAATGTTATAATCAGCAAGGACAACAGAGACTGGGACGGCTATTTCTGGCTTATTAGCAGTCGTCAGCCCGTCATACCCAATCCCGAGGTGTGGGGAACTTGGGCCTTGAACTCGCGACCTGTTGGTTAGAAGTCCAACGCCTCTAACAACTGAGCCACGGGCTCGTTGTCCTGTCGGTTTCGATCGGGAATATACAATGATGGCAGAGGGACGCTAACCGAGAGAGAGCCCGAGAAAGTTCCGTAAGAACGATCGGTGAGCGCCTCTCTATCATCAATATTAACAACGACAAAAATTTCCGTTTTAGTTTATTTACCAACCCGTCCATTAGCCATTCCCAAAATTCTATGCCGGGGAAAGGGCAGATGCTACAGCCGGATTTCGGTCAAAGGCGACAGACCGTGGGCCCGTAATTCAAATGGTAAAGTGCTAAGCTTAATGCATTGGCAGAACGGAGTTAAAATTGCAGACCCTTCCGACCTGGGCCTCGCGTCTGCAACACGCCCGCGAAAGTAACCAAGCCAGGCATGATCACACCTCCCCTTCCATGTCTTTGTCAGTAATGACTCTCGACGTACGGTGGCTCGTTGCAGAATGCCTGCCTCAGGGGAAGCTGGATCGGAATTCGAGAGTACAGCAGATTCGCCTGTCCTGAATTAGGGCCAGAACGACGAACAGCACTCACACGTTACTTCCAACAAACTTTTCATGCTGATGATTAAACAAAATTGTTCTTCCCATATTTTGCCCCAATAACAGGCCACGCGGAAGATGTGTTACACCAACACGGGAACTACGCCAGAGTCCGGAAGACGTTTTCGGGAATGCGCACCCAACATTGCCAACATTCTGGAGGTGGTGGCAGGCTTAGTCGCAGGCCCGTGCCACGCCAACTGGGATTCGAATCGCCCTCCCCCTCCATTTTTGCTGTTTTTAAAAACTGGTCAAATTTTGTGGATCGGGGGGTGTGCTGGTAAGCCTAAGTGTAGGTTTTTGCCGTGCCGGACACCTGCGGCCTCTCCAACCTCCAATCCGTTTGACTTGGTCATGACGCTGGATGCGATAGGGGGACGAGTGAATGCGGTAGACGCTTCGCAAGCCTCCTATCACTGTAGATCAATTCACGCTCAAGTCTCCGTCCCCTCTCCTATCACCCTGTCGTGGAACTCAAGATGGACATCGCCGAAATCGACCGTCGGACTGCCGTCCTCTTCGTCGTCGTATTCGCACACATAAGGCAAAAGGTAGAATATGGCCGGCATTAATGCTGGGCGACAGTTTCATGTCAAGCAGGCATCTTTTAGAAAAACATACACATGTGCAAAAAAAGTTGTCGCTATGTCGGAGCAATTTTGTGCCTGTTCTGCCCCGGTGACCTCCACAAATTTGTAATGGGGGGAGGTTTTGGGCGTTCCCGTGCTAATAGTGAACTATCCCATGTACGCCTAAAGGCCAACCTTGCCGAATTGGCAAAAATAAGCTAAAATACACCCTACGTCCTGAAAAACGGGCGGGTCTTTAAAAACTGTTGAGCTAAACAAACGGCTAGAAAAGTAGAACAAGACACATTCTGCAAAGTCAGATCTTACCGCATTCGGACGGCGCATCTGGCGGAAAATTCGACCCGTTAAAAATATTACTCAGGGTGACTCTAGATGGGAATTTCGAGGGAGGGCACCCACGGCAGGCAAAAGACTTCGAAAAGTTTTCCCAGGCCCCATGCATAGGCGAATACCTACTGTGAATGCATAGGGCGAGTAGATAGATTTCGAGGCGTCGCGAGCTGTGCTGCGTCTGATAGTCGGCAGTGAGCATAGCTCCAAAGACGCCCTCCCACGGAGAACTCAGCGCCGACAAAAGCAGACCTCCTCTAGGAGGGGGTGGAGGGGGGGGGCTTGGCGCCACAGTCAGGCACCTGATCCCCCCCTCTCTCGCCCCAACGATGACAGGCGACTGCCGAACGTATGCCAATGCGTTGGGGTTCGTTAGACGTTGGTTCAGAAATTCAGGCCACCGGGGCGTTATCAAAACCGCCCGCCATCAAGGGTAAAAAAGACTGCTTGGGCGAGATCTCAGTATTTGATAAACATGATGCATACCATAGTGATAACTGTGCGCTGACTGTCGAGCGAGAATTTTCTTACTTACGTCTATTTCGTCCGCGAAAAAAACCACTACCTATATTTTATTAGTTTTTCTTTGTGAACTTTCGTTGCTATATGTCCTTGGAAGGCGTGATATAAATTTTACAGTCCATACCACTGTGTGGGAAGTTAAGAATTTTAGAAACAATCGTTTGGAAATGCTTAGTATTTGAGAAGTCCAAACGTTCACTTACTCAATATATTTTTTTAAAACCACGACCACTGTGATGAGGTGATCTTAAGGGTCACAGGAGAAAAGTTAGTAAAATGTGGTTATGTAGCCCCACCTGATAGACACAATACTTTTTGGGTTTGGGTACTGGTTAGGGGTTGGGAGTGATGGTTAGGAGTTAGGGGCTATGGCTTGGGTCATGCTTAGAGGCTAGGGGTTAGGGCAACTATTTCTCAACTACTCAAAGTACAATTACGCATTCCCAATAGCTTTTATTTCAAATACAACTACTTGACCTCGACGCCTGTGCGTTCCCCGGCCCGTTCTGTAAGAACCCCTATTACCACCGATCCCGTATTACAGGTGGCCGGAGTACACTTACTTCAGGTGGGACTACATAACCACATCTGACCAAAAAGTTTGTTTTCCCTGTATTTTGCAAGGGGACAAATGGTTACACTTGAAGGATGGAGAAATTACCATTTCTAGTTAGCAATTTGGGGCTCAGGCGAATACCCCAAAAGTGGCAATTTCTCTGTCAACCAAAAACATTCCCTCCTTTTGAATACCGAATTTAGGACGTACAGTAGTTATCGAACAGCATGAAGACCTGTGTGACGTCTTCTCTATGTTTTGCAACGGACAAGATTGCACAACTGAGGTTAAAATCGTGATTATTGTGGAGCATAGATCCTAATTTGGCATCCATTGAGCATCTCTCTGACCGCTAGCATAAAGGAAAACACAGAATTAACCATACGCATCCTTTTTCCATATTCGTTGCCGATGCAAAGTAGGTCATATTTTCTCGCAAAAAAACGCACAAACGGTTTATCCAACAGAATACTCCATCTTTAAAAGATCGACTGCTCCTTTGGGGCTTGGAAAAAAGACAGTAAGTGTAAGGCTCTGTTTTTGACCGATGCTCCAATCGCCTGAGTTAGGAGGCCCCAGTCGATAGCACTGAGTTTTTTCATAGTTGGGGTAAGCTACACATCCAACCTATTTCAACGTAAGGGGTTCAACAACTCTGCTCAAGCTGGCTTCTCTAAACAACCAATCTAGTGTTCAAAAGATAACTGTCGGACAGTCAGTCTACTGTATCATAACTGTTTGATCTAATGCGCCGCAGTAGATCGGACGGTTTTTTGCCGAGGTCTCATAAAAATTGTTAGCTGCATCCAAGCCTTGCACTTTTTGTCGTGAGTCCGAGTTCCATCGAGGCCGCTGAATTTTTGACATATGAGTATTCGGTCAAATTGTTCGAATGTGCCAAACTGACCATTAAGGACTATATTGTTACACCGGTTTTTAAGAGATAGGCTCTTCTTAAAATTATCTGCGTAAAAGGAATACATTTGGTTTTGAGCAATTTTCTCATTTCCGTGCATTTTTGAAGCCAGCTTGTTCTTTCCGCTTACGACTAGGGTTCATGAATTCTAAGTCCTTTGCCTGAGCTGAGGCGAAATTATTCATTCTTGTCCCTAAGAAGATTCTCATTAGTGATCCAAAAACACTACGATATATATGGATCATGTCGTCTAAGCTTACGGCATAACTGATCATTCCAAGGTCCGAAAAACTCCCCCAATTAGATACCATTTAATAGTTTTGGAGTATACAATTTAGACGCAATATAGTACAAAGTACGCATACAAAGTGAACTTTATGTTTTATCCCCTCCCAAAAGAATAATCTAAGTTGTAAAAGTGACGAAAACGAATGAAAAAATACATCACCTAAGTAGTTCCTTCTTTACGAGCATGACTGGTCCCGGTGGGTGAAGGTAAATTCAACCAAAAGCCAGCACCAGTCCATGTATCAATTAAATTCGGATCCAATTTTGTGCCAACTAGTAATGCAACTTAATTGAAGTACTGTTTTCTGATTAAACGGAAATGCAAAAATGGCAGCCAATGCCTCATAAGTTGCGGTGTCTGCTGTTATTCTATATTAGTCTGCTATAACGAACAATTGTCTGTTACTCTGGTAAGGAGAAAGCTAGTGACTTTGATAGAAGCAGCACCAGAAATCGCAGAGTAAGGTGTTTTTGTTAATTTGGCATATTTTCTCATCTGAGACCAACTCAGGCGATTGGAGTATTCTCCATCTAGGCCAGCGTACTCCAGTGCACGTTCGATGCATGTGAGTATAGCAAGCCCACTCAGGCGAGGCCTTCGAGTTGAAAACGTATGAAACCGCATCAGACGATGTACATAACATGCAACCAATCCAGGGCAGACCTTGACAATCAGGTACTTAAATCTATCGACAGTGCACATGACTTTGCGAAACTCAATCCCGACACACCCCAAGCACTGGAGTGATCAAGCAGACCCACTTCTTTAATGTACTTCGAGAAATTCTGGTCAAGAACAGGGGGAGCGTAAAATGCAGTCAAGAACATCCTGCAAACGCTCATGTTATGGAGACCCTAGCCTTAAGGATCGGTAGAACACTTAGGGATCTAAGGTTTTGCAAGCCTGTGTGGGGTGAAAAAGCCTTTTTACGCCGGCCATAACCCCGCTGAAACCTAGTGATGAGCCATGGAAGGGCAGAAAGTCAAACGCAAACAGTGCACAAGTGGCCCGTCGCAATCCAACAACGGCATTCGCCACAGAAGGTGGCGAGGGCATTTCGCAGGCAGGGACAAAGTTCACAGAATGAACGTTCTCAAAGTGCGTGTTACGCCATCAATAAATCGTCAGGCAGTCCAATGAAGAAGGCAAAGCAATTTCGGACAATGGTTTTCACGTTTAAAGTCCTCGCTCAACAACACAGACTTTGTGGCCCTCCGTAAGACTCGGAGTCAGAGTGAAGTCAGGACAAGAGGAGTTGAGTAATCGGCAGGTCGCGTGGCGGGAGACGTTGCATCTAAAGAGTTCTGGTTTTCCGGACAGCACACTCCCGGAGACATATCAACTGCTGGGATTCGTGGGCATCTGACGCAGATCGAACTATTTCGTAATATAACTAGCTCAGGACTCTGACCGGACTTGAGACGCATTAAATTTCCTAACAGATGGTCTGGACGACATTATAAGACTGAAAATAAAATACGATAGGCATCGTTTCAGGGAAAGTATATTCCGATCCCGGACTACCGGTGCATGTTTTCAAAGGTCTCATGAAAATAAGAGCCCTCCACCCATTTAACCCCCCTCCCCCCAGCAATCGGCGATCAGTGGCATTCTAGGTAATGTTGGCTGGAGGCAGTGGGTTTCGTGGCAAAGAAAGTGAGTGGGTTTGCTTGACTGTAGTTAAACTGAAAGGCTTTTCGACTAATCGTGCAGGTTGAGCTCTCGGATGTGGCGCGACAGCCTTACGAACAGCAGTTACTTTTTAAAGATGGGATGCAACACGAGAGTCAGCGGACTGAAAGAAGGAACATCACTTGGGACCAAAAGAACTTTGGGGGAACACGAGTTGGACAGTTTCTCGCCGGTCGAGGAGCCTTTTACTTTACACTATGTACTCACTTGCGGGAATAGGTAGGAGGATGAAAACCCCTTAAACGAGTCCTTATAGCAGATGATGTGTTCGGTATCTACTTTACCGCAAACAAAGGGTAAGTTTGTGGATAGTTAAGGTGAGAAAAGTATGTTATGGCGGATAAAGGTCTACGAGCATCAGAGACTTCGGTTCATAAAAAAATATAACGCTTCAATTTAGGTTCAGAGGAGTTAGATTTGCCAGACGATAGAATACATAGCATGTCAGAAAAGAAAGGGTTCAATGGAAATACACAACCGGTCACAACATACCATTATCCTTGATTGAAAATTCAAATCCATATACGCCACGAGGTATATTTAAAACTGATATGTCCTGCATGAATGAGAATCACATGGGATCTAAAACACAAAATGCAGTGAGTTCGCTTGTACGGAAATTCAAATTAACTTAAGCAGTAGGTAGGCGGGATATTATGAGCAGTGTGCCAGAAGCAACGCGGACTGTGCTACAAAGACCAATCCACATAGACTTAAGGAGTTGCTACAGGGATATTTTTGGTCAGGTCAAGTATACAGTAAACGATGCGCGCTTAAAATGGCGTTCAATTCGCTTACAGTTCAATGGCCACATCAATAAGGACAGTCTGAAGACTATTTGGAGCCAATTTAAATGGAGTTGTTGATTGCTTAGAAAAATGTCTTACAGACAGAAGTTTTGATAGTTTTTTTGCGAACGCAAATCTAAAACAGATAAAAGCGAACCCGTAAGGCTCAAAAACAGGATTTTCCACAAGTACCCCAACGTGAGTATGTAGAGGGTGCGTTGTAATACTTCACAGTATTAAATCGGCAAAATAAACGAAACCAAGTCAAGTATTATAAGTATGGGAGAAGTGAGGGCCTACTTCTCCTACTTTCTGGCGCGCAGATGCGACCGTATTGCAAAAGCGCCAAACTGTACCGAGTTCGAGGTCAATTCAATCCCTTGGAACATAATGGAAGGCTGTGCTTATGGATAAAAATATTGGGTTTCAAGACCAATTGTAAATTTTGTCACTAATCGGAACATGTTTGCCCTGCAAAGCCTAAGTGGTCCATGTGAACCTTGTAATGTGTATAAGGTAGGCTCCGACAAATGATGAAGAGAAGGGGTGCACTAGTGAAAGTCCGTTCATCGGACCTCACAATGCACGCGTGCACTGCGTTTCTCGATGTACGTGCTTCTCCGGATACTGATAGCTGTGTAAAACACGAATGAGCTGGAACGAACCGTTTGCACAGTTATACCAAGCATTTTCATAAGGTCAGAAATTTTCTAAGTTAGTAGAGCAGTTCTACTGACTAAAGCGGACACCTAGAGGAGCAGAACAAAAGGTGTTAAAAGAAGCTCGAATAAATATTGCACACAGGCGGACTCTGGCGTGATGAAATAATATCGAACTTATCTAATCTGATTTTTAGCTAAAACCACGCCAAAGCATCCAGAATTCAAATGAAAAGAGTTTTGCGTCCAGCAGACAATCAATAATTATGCAGTACCGTTAGGGAACTTGTAGTTAGACACCTCCCATGATGTGTCCTACTTCTGACTTCATATACCAGATTCGGTTGAGTAGACAGCTAAAACTTCAGGACATCCACGACAGAAAATGAATTTTTCTTTAAGATCAGAAACGATGGCTTCTTACAGGTTGTATTGAATGCGATTCACCCACATAGGTAGGTCGTCATCATGCGAGAAAATTAACCGACTTGACATAGTAGATAAACAATAGACAGAAGGACTAACAGCATAGGTTATTAAATCTCTTTATGCAAACGGTGCACCTCGACCCATAAATAAAAGTTTAAAAGAATAAAATTTTCTTATTAGTGAGCAAAGTACAGGTACGGCGGCATATTAGGGCGGTTAAAGCGGGTTTAATCATAGGGAACTAGACTCGACAACAGCAAGAGAAGTTTCTAGTGACAAATGCATGTAATGGAACGCACATGAGCTTGAAAAGTGAATTTTATTTGTCAAATTACAGGAGCGTGTGTAGAATTCCCACAGTGCACAAAGACGCACCAATCAGCAGGCCGAGTGGCATTCGTACATTGCGTACGCAACTGAGCACATTAAAACAATTCTGTGATTTTTAGTCAATACGTGTAAATAAAGAGACATCATCTACGAACTAAATTTTAACCGGCAAAAACGCTCTAGGTTTTATGTCTCTGCACACTGCATCAGTGTTATGATTTAAAGAGGTATCTACAATTGTTTGTGAGTAACTTAATTATTTGCTGAATATCAAATAAGTCGAGCGACTCTGTTAGTGTACAAATATAACTTTAGTAAGAGCATCCTTTTCGACCATCAGTCGTAATGTGCTAAGAAATCGATCTGCAAGCCCTTCTTAAATTTAGTTAACCTTATCTGCAGGCCAAATATACCTTTTATTTCCCAGCCTTCTACAACAAATTAAATCAGGCAAAGCAGCGAAATTTTAAACAGCTCGTGGACCAAAATTAGAAAAGGGGGGTTCGACAGTAGCCAGACAAGTCGGCCCCCTTGTGTGGTTGAGAATGCATATTGGAAAGGGAAGGGGATTCCAACCGTGAGTTATGCTTAAGTTTCACCGCTGAGGAGCGACGTGGGCTTATCTTAGCCCAAGATAGTTTAAGAACTTGTACAAACGCCCTATTTGAGCCCTAGGCTTGGTAAGTCAGCGCAGCGGTCACTGCCTCAGATATCTTGAGTAGCCGGTAGCGCATGAAGTTGCGGTGTTTCACCGACAAATCATAGATGACTCAGAATTCCTAGATCATGTCTACCCGGTAACAGCTCTCAACCAGGTGAGTCAAGACTGCGCCATTTATAGGCCTTTCCATGGTAACTCTGGTCCGCTTGTGTGGGCGCCTGGTCGTTCTACTAATCTAACCTGCCTCACAGGATTAAGTAAAGGTGTACATTCACACTGAGGAAGTCTGAAAAGGCAGTCCAACTTTATATTGAGGGCTTGGAACGGAGCTATTCAGTCGCAAAGTTAAGAGCCATTGTCTAAAGCACTCAACCCCTTCACTATGGTCCAATACTAAGCTGCCATGTACCTACGCGTATAATTACTGTTTTGGGGCAAGTCATAGTCGCCACATGACCAGGCACCTATCCAAACGCAAGCAAGAACACCATTCTGCCGGACCAAATCGAGACAGAGAAGTCCATCTATAGCGTAATCTTAACTCACTTTACTGGCAGCGGTCACTGATTAGACGTCAACCATGCATCCTGAGTAATCTATATTTCGCCGCTGAAGCTCCCTATGCTCCGGCGCCAGATTGGTACAGCTGCACGAAACGCCACAAGTAACTCGAACGTTTTGAATGACACTGTGAACTTCCTAGACGGTCTGCGGTAATGGATGAACTGCATAAATCCTACCCCGTCAAAAAATTTTCGTTCGCTTTGACAAAACGATTGTATATGTTCGCTCTCGCTCCGCCTCCTAATAAGAAATTCTCCTTCGGTCAGACGATTAAATATACAAGATGGTTTCTAAAGATATCCTTTTTACGTGGAGTCGATGAAACTTGCCGATTCAGCAGTGTATCCAAATGTTCATGAAGATGCTTAACGAATTATTGTCCGGGCAATTTAGAAACCTGTAAAGAGAGAGTTAAGTAAGTGGTTTGGTATATGTTAAATAATTCAGTTTGACCAAACACTGTAGACCCAACGGCCTCCACGGGATTCAAACCCACGAAAACGAGGAGGAAACTTATGCGTGGTCAATTCCCTAGCCGCCTTTGCTACGAAGTCCTAGGGGAAGCTGTGAGATTAATCATATCCGGGTCAAATTACCCGTCCAGCCTTTTGCAACTTATAGAATCCATCAAATCTTTTAAAGTAAGTTGACTGCCAAGTCGGATTTCTTAGCAATCAATCTGTAATCCAACAGGTGACTACCAGGCTCATTTAATATGTAGGTATTTTTGCACATTTCAATTGATTCATTTTGGCCTAAATGTGAAAAATTCGACGACCTCGATGGGATTACAACCAAGGATAGCAAAGGAAAGGCTTGAGTACAGCCAACGCTCTAGCCACCTGAACAACGAGGTCCCACCCGAAGCAGTGATTTTAATTATATTTCACAACGGATGTCCAAACCCTATGGAGGTCCTCGAGTTTTTCACGGACCGTTCAAGATGAATTAAAGTACTGGTTATTGAACATTTGTATTAAACGGAAAACGAATCGTTTGCAAGTGAATCCTTGGCATGCTACAGCATTAACGTAGACTGCTGCTGCGGTCCACGACGATTCGATGGGAATGGATGCACAAACTGAAACGTCGTTCACGCTGACCGTATGCTTGAATTTTGTGAGTAGCTATCTTCGTCAGCAATTATGTAGTCAGATTTTTTAAGCGCAAAAAATTTTGTTGATAATCATCACCTTACATGGTAGTAATTTACAGTCTAGGAAGTAGTAATATGTTGTATTTTTCATTTTTTCCCACTATTTCGCACAACACTGTATTTCACTTCCTGTCATCAATTGTACTAGGCTTTAAACAACTGACCCTTCATATATTCTTTTTCTTGATTTTATAATATTCGAGTAAAAGAAGTCACTTCTTAGCTAATAATTTGCATGCTCACTTTGATCCCACAGAAAAAAAAAACTCGATTCCTCGGTTGGATTCGAACGCACGACAGCAGGGATTCTGTCAAAACACCTCTGAATTACGTAGATTGATAGTCATATGGTAGATTCTTTGTGTATTACTTAGGAAATCCTGCTTGGGCAGTCAGCTTAGTGTCTCAGATTTGGTTGATTGCAGACGTTGCAGTAACTCAGGCAGGTAAACGTGACCTAAATGTGATTAATCTCGCGTCGTCCGGTGGAGCCTCTTAGTTTAAATGGTTGGAGCGTTGGTTGTACTAAAGTAGTGGGTTCGAATCCCACTGCGACACCGAGTTTTTCACGGATGGGTCAGAGAGAATTATTTGAAATCTGCCAAAACGCCTCTGAATTTGTAAGTTCTTGAACTTGACGTTTTTGTCTTTACCTTCAAACAATGACGAAGATCAAGTGTGTAAGTCCCCAGGGAAAACAGTACAAGGACTCCCGTAATATAGGACACTAATATTAGTTTCTTTAATGGGCAGATGGACACGGCAGTTAACGGAATCTGCGAAGACACTGAGGAAACCCGCCTCTCTGCCATATGTTTGCTTTGGTTTCTCCAATCAGATGTCGGAACAGACCGTGCAATTTGCAGGATGCAAATTGGAGCGGGTAGGAGTTCGAAAAACAAATGATCCATGGCTATTGGTTGACGAGTGCTGGATAGGGTTAAACGGGGTGTGGCGGGCACTTTTAACCCAAGCCTAACTCTTAATCCAACCCTGACCCTAATCTTCGTCCTGGCTACAATCTTAAGCCTAACCCTAGCCCAAAATCCAACCACAAACGGTTATGCTAACCGCAAAATCAGATGCTAGTCAAAAATCGTAATTATTACCCTAAAGGTCAGCCCCAATCGCAACATTCCAGTGTCAACCCTAGATCCAAATCCTAGCCCAAGACTCCTTTCCACAGATAAATCCTACTGTAGTCTGTCTGCGTAGATCAAATAATTCGGTTTGTTAGAGTAAGAAAGTGTAAACCTACATATCTAATAATTACCGACACAATTCCACGCTTATTTCTGTATTGGGGTTTTTATTCTTCATTCTTGGAAACATCCAATTTTCAATCTTTACCGTTGCAGCTGTGTTTTTGAGTCGGAGACTTTCTATGAGATTTTAAATCGGAGGTCGTGCCGACTACCTCCAGTTCATTTGGAAGTGTTCTCCCGGCCACTGGCCTTTTTGAGTTGTATGTCAGTTCAAACTCTCGGCTTCCTAGCTCTGTGTCTCTCTTGAAATCGTACAACCACTTTCTTCGCTCTGATTTCCACCCCGCCTGCTCGGAAGACGAGGTGGAGAGCGAATGAATACCTTCAATTCATCCATATCCTTTTTATTTTAAAAAAGTTTTAATGGAGTTTTAAACAGCCTGAACTACGAGTATGGTCCTCGTACATGCATATTACTAAGATATATACGTACCCATGAGGGCAGCTAATGCCCGTGGCGCACGTTCAGATTGTGGACAGGTGTTCTTTGTGAGTGATAAATGCAGCCCCTGTCGACCCCCTGACCAAAGTCAATCCCAGTGCAGTTGCTGACATCAAGGAATGACTTCGCGTAATTCATTTCTTTTCCGAAACCTGCTTCATAGAAATTTCGGCATAATTCAACGTTTCAGATTATCTAGGGTGTTTGCCGTTTGAGGCATTTTCGGAACTTGCTGGTTATTTTTATTGGTTGTTTTACTGTTACTTTTTTCATTTGAGTAGATGTGATTTCAAACTTTTTGTGGACGAAAGCGGTTCATCGCTACTGTCTGACTGAACAGCCCTTTCAACTCAAAACCCCTGAAATGCTTCGTCGAAATAGTTAATCCAGGAGAAAAATTTATCCTGCTGTGCCCCGCAGAAACCGAAATCAAGCACATTTTAGAAGTTGCCTTAGTTGCTCAACTAAAAAGTGGTGTTCAACTGTGGCGCAGTTGGTTGGCGACCTTCACAGAAATTTGCTTGCGTAATGTGACTGAGAAAATTATTCATGATTAGCATGAGTAATTTATCCTCAGATCGTATCCTAAACGACGTCGAGTTTCGCCGTGATGGGCTCTTGAGGCTATATGCATGCACTCGGTCGCACGGATGCACAACGCCCTTCGAGTGATCGGCACCGGTGTGCGTGTAACCCCTGGTTCGAGGCAAGCAGTGGCCTGCTAAATGGTCGGTTATTATGGCAGTTCCTAAGATAACGCACTTCTGCATACTTGGTATTAGAGAATCGACGCCTGTCGTTCACCTGCTCAGGCACTGTGTGGTGCCGCCAGGCGTTTTAAAGATGCCTATAACATAGTCCAGCCGCCTTCGATGTTTTTTTATTGCACTTTCACTTGATAACAAGAGTTTCGTGCTATCATCACCAGCGGATAACAGTATTCCAGAGGTTTCTTCAAACAGCATACCGTTCGGCTGAAACCTAGTCTGAAGCGACGACCACGTGAATGCAGTGGCCAATAGTTGTTCAGGAAATAGAATGGAAGTGGGCTTTTAGGATTGGCAAGCGGGCATGTGTAAATATGAAGCCGCTTCTCGTGGACGTCGCCCTTCTACAGTTTGCTCGCGTAAACGCATGTCTTTTGGAGGCTGTTCGCCGTAAATGCGCGTACATTTCTCGCCTCATAAGTTACCACTTTATACTGCTGTCATTGCTCAATCACCACCGATAAACGGGTCGCCTGCTAGTACTTGCACTTTCTGAAGGCTCGACTGTCCTGTAATTTGGCGCCTTCACCTGGCACGCGAAAGCGCACAAACATTTATGACGTTCGGATCACTTTTGGTTGTTCAACCGACCCTACTGGCTTATCTCTAAGCCCTCGTGTATACCCCCTTCGTTTGGTCTTGGGACAAATTAAGCTGTTGGAGGATTAGGTCTTGAAGTATATGCTAGCACTAATTCTGCGTCAACAAATTTGTGTTTAGTTTAAGTTTTGGCTTATGGTATAGTCAAAGCTTTGTTTAGGGGCAAAATTATGTCTCTCTTTATGCTTGCAGTTAGGGTTATGCCTAGGTCAAGAGTAACCGACTGGGTTTTAATTTAGTTTGAAAGTTTATGGTTGCGGTTAAGATGGTGGCTAACGTTTGATATGGAGACAGGTCTAGATTTACGAAGGAGTTTAGGGTTATATATAATGTGGGTTTACTGCCGGCCGCATTTATTACTAAGACTTGTGTAAAATTCGTTGACATTCCCGGCGATGTGTATAAGCCTACATACAGATTTCGGTGTATGCATGCGTCACTTGAAATGCAAAAGAATTCAAACAATACTTAACAGTCAATGACAACGAATTTCTTAATCAATATTCGAACAGATCAAGCTCGCGATTCACGGTTTGGCAAAGTGGCCAGCCAATTAAATGTAAGTGATTCACACCCAAAAAGAATATAAAAGAGCAGGGGAGAGGTTATGAACGAGGAGCAGAACTGGAAGTAATTGAGAGAAGAGAGTGGAGACTTCCGGGTGTTTACCAAAAGGATGTAACAGTTGGTTTAGGCCCCAAGGTTATGGCAAGATTTACCGTTCCGTTGGTCTATTAGGGACATGCATTTGCCGTCCGGTTTCCGTGTATCCTTACAATCGGAGTAATTGATGTGTGTTTTCGCATGCCGCCGCTGTTTGAACTGCGTCTAGGACTACTGTAGGGCTAAACGGTTAAGTCTACCTTTTAAATATGGTTTGCATCTAGGGTTGTAATTTCGGTAGATGGACGCTCACCGATTTTGGTTAGGAAATCACTCGTCCCGTTGTGCTCTATGGCTCTCTCTTTCTCTAGCCCAACCAGCAGCCGCACAGTGGCACGGAATACAGGCAGAATAACAGTACCAACAAGAAAACGAGAGATTTTAATGGCCAGTTCTGGCTTATTAGCCGCCTTCAGCTAATTATACCTAACCCCGTAATGTGAAGTGCTTAGGGTCTCATTACAATAGGATTTAGGGTTTACAATATCCTAGTGAAAACTAGGCGCTTTTGGATGCATCGGAGTAAGGAACTTGGACTGACTTTGCGGTTACACAAGCAGTTCGGCCCAGCAGCCAACCACATGGAGAAAATTGTCAAAAAAGCCATAATGAAATTCCTTGAAGAAACTAATTTCATTGCTATTTGCCAGCATGACTTTCGACGAAATCACTCCTGCCTAACTAATATTCTCTATTCAACGGAACAGTGGTCCCACTCGTTAGACGAAGGAACAAGGATCGATATCGTTGACATCGATTTCAAGGAAGCCTAATGCGGATGATTGTCATTTCATTTTACCGTTATCATATACAACTGAATGCTAGAGTTTCGGTCCCGAATTTCCAAGGGTAAATATTCCGTTGATTGTATATATTACTGACAACACTTTAGTACGATATTTATTTAAAGTTAGATATTGCATGTACCGTATTCAATAGCGTTTTCAAAGTCATTGCCTATTACCCTTAAAATATACTGACCTACTGACTTAAGGGGTCGGCTGCGACGCGGTCCCGCCTTCGGAAACCCTTCCTAGTAAGCAAACATGTCAATGCGAATTCTCCACCAGCAGACTGTGATTTTAACTTGACCTTTAAATCCACCAAGTTTATCAACTCATTAGTCAGTGGTCTTTTCATGCGCAGTTAAAATTTATATTCTTCTATCACCTTATATGCTACAGAATCACTCACGTTTCTTCTTATGCGCTTTCGTCGATATGTCTACAACAATCCGAGAGATTAGCGTGCGCATCAGAATCGACGCTCCAACTGCCTTTAGGCGTAACCACACTTTTCTCTCTGTACACCTTACGGCTTCTTGCACAGGCCACCTACTCAATAGTCGACTTACAGGATTGACACTTGGCGATTTGTACGCTGAAACAATGATGAGTTCCCATAGGGATGTATGATAAGCTACTCATTTTTCTTATAGCTTGTAGCGGCTAAGCGGTGATGGTATACGCTCAGTACGCCACAACTCCAGGCCATGTCCCAAGTTGCTAGAAGCAGGACGCCATTTAGTTAAGACACTTTATTCTGTACAGAATAGTGAAGGGCGAAATTGGCAACCTGACGAGGATGCGTCGGCGCCGCGGAGGCGGCGTCCGCGAGAGCGACGAGCCCTGTGTCGCCGAAGGTCACCGCTGCAAAAGTGTTGTGTCCTTCTTTCCTCTGTACTGTCTGTTCCAGATCACGTCCGCAAGGGCGGCGTCCCGTGTGTGCACTTGTAACCAATCGGCCATAGGAATTGCGTTGATTGGCTCCGAGCCCACGCGAGGGTAGTGACAAACCTCGCATGATGCAGGCAGACTATCGACCAGATGCGTGCTGCAGACAGTGAATTGCAACGAGACAAATCGAAGCCGGGCAGACGTGCGTGCCATAGCAGGCTGTCGCTAGAACGTAGGTGCATGCGCTAGCGAGAGGCGCGACGTAGCCATTATGGCTGTCCACTACAAGCTCGTGAACAACTCTAACGTTCTTTAACTCACCCGATGAAAAAACCCATGCCTATTATGCGATTCTGCCGGTTGCAACACAGATATACATCCAGAAATTCCATCACAACATCTTCTGACGAACAAGATGCGATCGCTCCAGCATGGCATCAATTCGACTGAGTTCGATTCGAGTTCACCTTCAGAGATAGTTGCGACTGCTTATTTATATTCGCTTTCTACTCAATTTCCATCAGTACAAGGTTTTTTGCAGACAATCTTCGTGGCTGACAGCCAATTGGATTTGGCTGTGGGGTGCGTACATACCTAATGAACATGAACGCACGTGCCAGACCAATTGTCTTCTGTTGATGACGAAATGTTGCCGTTATTCCTGCCACGCTGCATGCTGATGAAATCGCAGAAATTGCTTTGTCACGAGCAAGGCCTGAAAGCAAGGTCAGTAGCGCCAATTCGATTTAAAGTTACTTAGGCAAGTTGCATCAAACTGAAGATAGCCGACACCTAGGTATTTTTTATGATCACGAGACCGCAATATGAGCCTTCCGGGCTTCGACTCCCGCAGCTCGTAGTGCCAGGGGATAGAAACTGATGATGAATGAATACTACTGAAAAAAGGAAACACCACCTATCATTCTGAGCGTCAAGACGATCGTAAAAGACCTAGTGCTCGGATGTGGGCGGTGGCAAATATGGACATGCCGTTTGGATTCAGATGAGAGTCACAGCCTGACTGGCCATCAAACGGCAGTTAACCGTTTGTCTTATTCGCGTGGCACAACACTTTCGCACAGAATGAAGGAAGTCGCTCTGCGGCATTCGCCCCAGGCCGTTTCAGGCTATGGAAACTTTCCACAACCATGAGAACTTTCCCCTTACGAGAATGGAAGTTTGGTGGTTTATTGAAGGACAGGACAGCGCAATCATAGCTTCTGATATCGCTTGTTTTCTCACTTTGTCAATATTTATGTTGAAAAAGAAGAGCCTAGTCGCAAAAAGAAAAATTGTGTTGTACTGCAAAGTCTTCATGTTAGTTACACAAGTCAGTCTTCGGACAGAGGGAATAGGGGCGAGATGAAATTATCACGCAGGAGCCTTTAGGGTGCGTGAAAGGCGTGAGCCCCGCCTTACGATAGGAGTCGGAGAGGATTGGACTACGATTATGGCCCTCTGTGTTGAACAGTGAGACTGAAGTCAGTTGTGTATTGATTTTTTGTCTTTGAGCTGGGATGGGTTCGCGGAGTCACTGGGCCGCCGCCCACGCAGACCCTCCTACCGGATGTTGATGTCTGAGGAACTTTTTTCCCCTATACGAAGTTGAGGCAAGCGTGCAAAGCAGAATTTGTTGATACCACCAAATACCGCGACGACTAATCAGCTGAATCCTGTCGCTTTCTAAAATAAATAACGAGTGACAGGAATACAGCAGTTTGAATTCGGACAGAAAATCGATGAAAAACAGCATGTACATGGTCTAGGGTAACGCCGGCTAATCAATAAAATTGGAAACTTAAACACACTAGGGGAAGGATAGTGGGATATCGTTAACAAGCCAAAAGGAAAGCGGCAATGTGAAAATCAAGGAGTAAGAGGTTACCACGGCAAAGTTAGGCTGGCCGCATGTTCCAGATGTTTATATAGGTCTGGTTTCACCCACTGCATACAGGCCGCCTCCAAGTAACGCAATGTCGGAGTTGTTCGTGCCCGAACAAGTACTCGGATG
>CACRXP010000132.1:724404-736489 GCA_902702965.1 Spirometra erinaceieuropaei | reverse complement strand
TAAACATGCTGATACACCACGTGTAACAGCGCCTGGAACAGCTCCTAACTTCAAACGAGTCGAACAAGGTTGTTAGGCATATCAGCACTCTAAAGCAAAAAGATGGAAGAAGAAGAAGAAGAAGAAGAAGAAGAAGAAGAAGAAGAAGAAGAAGAATTGAGTGAGGACAAAATATTGACCACGAACAAGAGCGAAACGGTAACTTAAACGAAGAAGGGTAAAAGTTACTTCGAGAGGACGACCCGCCTGGACACCGACAGGCCTGCTGTGAGTACCTGCAGGAGACGGCTGTAGAAGGTGTCGACGTAGAGTTCGAGAAGGGGGGTGCCATCCCAACCACTTAGTCCAATTATTGGGAAGTTACATATGAGTAGTCTTCAAAATAGTCATTTTAGAATTTTGGCAAATGAAAAGCTATCTCTTATGCGGTCTAATTTCTGTTTGTGTGTAATTTACAAACGGAACCGAGAAAACATTAACAATTTAAACGGTATATTAGTGTTCATGCGGCCATTCTTCTTTTTTAGGTGAACATTTCTATTCTCGCGCACATGGTAGGCACAGACCATTGTGTGGATCCCAGAGAGGCCTTTCGAGTGATTTACAACGCTTATTCAAACTATACAAAACTGATTTGGCAGCGTCTGCTGGCTACGGCAGAGACGGCAACAACCCCGTTACGCAAACCGGTCCTGTGTGTATAAAAGAACTTCATACAGGTCCTACACTTTCCATGGCCCAGAGCCACCCGCATATAATTACCTTTTCCGGTGCCCACCATCACCATGATGCTTGACTTGAATTTTAGTGTTGCAATCCCACTCCCAAAACCGGTTTACAGCATAATTATCTACTTTTTCGTATCTTTTTATTTCAATGGCGATATAAATGTACAGGCTTGAAGAAAATTCATCGAAAGCAGACGTATGCTCGACAAGTTGTCTTTTGAACATTCCTAATGGTAAAACCAAACCTCGGAGTAGACAAAAGCGGAACCCCATTATTTCTAGAAGTTTCGTTGAAGATCCTGATAATGTACGGAAACAACCCTCTTTTGTCTCACAAAGGAAGGCTCGCAGAGGCTTCCTTTCTCCTGACCCCTTTCCCTAACAGCAGAAGGGACGACCTGTCTAGGAATAAACTGTCTTACTTGTACCGGTTGTTTTCTTCCAAGGGCATGAATGGGAGCCAGCCCTCACAAGCGCCGGGTCGTGTGGGGTGGAGTTGGAGGCTAACCGTTTGCATGGAAGTGCAAAGGCCACAGATTTTCTGGGTAACATTGGAAGTTAGCCACCTTGGTGACACCGTTATGCTGGCTCAGGGCATAAAAGGCTGTTATAATAATATAATCATGTTAATAATTTCCTCAACAGAGAGGTTAACGCCCCACCCCGTTTCCCTTCCCGACTCCAGTACGGTTCACTCAAGCACCCTCCGCCTATTACTGCTTACCTCAACCACCGATCCTATAGTGGTCGCCTAAACCAACACACTGTATCAGTGATTTGTTTTACTGAACATGATCTTTCATTCTCCAGCCACCCTTTTCACCACTCTTTCGTTTACACCGACTTGGATTCTTGTCATTCAGCGCAGCAGATAACCAGCTCTGACTTGAGCAAGAGGATTCTATCGTACTAAAAAGCAATTAGTGAATAATAGTGACATCAGACGTTATATGTCCCCGGAGCTGTATGCAACTTTATGCTTAATGCGTGTGGCTGCCCTGGCTTTTGCTGTAGAATCGCGCCATTGCGGCAATGTTTCCCGTCTTTTAAGAGCATCTGTTCTCTTAACTCGGAGTCAACCGGAAACGCAAAAGATTCCTTGCCCATCAAGAAGTTTTCCAGTTTAGTCTAGTATTCGGTTTTAGCTATAACGACCGTACCTATAGAGTTCTGGGTCAGATACGTCGACGACATAACAACGATCCACCGTAAGGCAACTAACAGCAGGCGCATCATCGGTTTCAGAAGCACTCGTTCCGAGCCACGGAGCAGCGTTCCAGGCCCTAAGCACAGAGCTAGTCTCAATTTGGACGGGGCCAATAAGATTGGCGAGGAGAGGGCCGACCGAGAATCAAGTGACAGACATGGTACTGTCTCACAAACGCGCTCGCGAGGCCAAAAGCATCATGCATGATCAACGACGTAAGTCCGTCAAAGGACGAATTTGTAGAGGCCGGAAGCAGCCAACAGGCAGGCCAGACCACGTGCGTCGAGCACGTTTATAATAGGAGGCAGGCGGCAAGGCTGAACAAATCAAAACCAGAAGCAGCCGAGGCCAGCGAACGATTCTGATGGTGGTAAAGAGTTTCCAAAATTTCAGTATGAATAAAACTTTGTCCATGAAATTGGCTTTTCTCATTCGTTGTCTTCCAGGGGCGATGACAAACACGATATGCGTACATATGTGTACGCGACCGCTTTGCCCTCCAAACGGGCCACGTGTTAGATGCGCTGGACCAACACGGGGGCCACATCGGATTCTGGCAGGCGTTATCTGTGCGTAATAGCAAATACCAACATGTAGGGGGTGCGCTGGCAGTCCCTGTTGTCGACAGCCGTCGCACAACTGGACCACTGCCACGCCCTCCATTGTTGTGTGGACCAGGGGATGTAGAGTGGAGCGCCGAGGCGAGGATCCGTCCAAGCCATCCACCTGCGGCCTCCCCCGTCTCCGGTCTTCTTGACTTGGTCTTGACATCGGGCTCAGGCGGGGGAGGAGGAGAGAGTGTAGGTAGATGCAGCGCAAGTCTACTGACACTATAAACCACTGCGCAAGTCGCCGTCCCGGCTCTCACAATGCAGTCTGTGGGACACACGGTGGACATCGTCGAAATCGACGGTCGAACTGTCACGCGACCGCTGATCCGAGCCCCTCACTGCTGCGTCATGCAGCAGCAGAAAAATAGGCGAAACGCGTGTCTGGGCTTTTAGCTAGTACGTGTTTAGGGAGTACGGTATAGCACCTTTGTCATGTACATATATATACGGAATAACATTGCCAACAAAGAAAAGGGAGACCTGAACGGCCGTTTCTGACTTATCAGCCGTCGTCAGCCGTCGTCAGCCAGTCATGTCCAACTCCGAAATGTGGAACACCTGGGCTCGATTCCGCGACCTGTAAATCAGAAGTCTGACTTCAATAACCACTGAGCAACGAGCTCATTGTCCTGTCGGTTGTGATCGAGCCCCAGGTGTCCCACACTTTGGATTTAGGTATGACTGGCTGACGACAGCTAACAAGCCAGAATAGGCAACTCGATTTTCTGCCACCACATAACACATCCGCGTGGGGTTCTGCTCATCGGTGGGTCCCCCCAGCGGTCATTGTGTGTGGTCTGGTGCATACTCGAGTTCTGACATTTCAGCTTTTTAGTCTCCCCAGCAAACTAGTCCCTGTGTCTCGAGTGCAGCGCATCCTACAACATTCGTACACTACTGACTGCCTGCCTACATCTCTTGAGTAGTGTGTGGCTATTCCGCCGAAGTTGATGGATTTCTGCCCAGCTACTCGGTAGGGTATGGCTATAAGTCCCCCTCCTATAACAATTGGCCTAACGCCAAATTCCGGTGGGTTTGAATTGGGTTTAGTAATAGGGGAAGGACTAAGATGGTTAACTTTGGGGTTAGTGTTAAATTTAAGACATGGAATAGGTCACCATAAGAATTTAACCCAAAATCACCTGTAATACTGGAGGACTTATAACCGTATCCAGCCAAATATTCGTATGAACTTCTGCACCGAGCATGAAGGGCTTCGTCCCGAAAAATTTTTCCGGATAGCGCGTTAATTTCTGAGGAGTTTAAAAAGCTGGCATTTCAAATCCGGAACATATTCCAGAAAGCCTATGAGGAACGCTGATGGATCGGCTGATGGGCTGCCCCTCTCACGGTCGTGCCATGCGACGCCGGCAGATCTTCGAGACACGTGTCTGGGCTTTTAGCTGGCACCTGTGCTGTGAATGTGGTGAATCATGCGATATATGCATGTACGTCATCTGTCATTCCAGGTTATGCTGAACAGACATTTGCGAGCTCGTGATAATGTATAATTTGCTTCAAAGATCAGCAGAAGTACTAAATCACACCGTAATGTGCGGTGATGCATTTGTGTGTCTATTCAAAGTACAGTAGATGGTCTAACTCATGAAATGTCAGTCGGAATTCCGAAATGCATTTTCGTTTCGAAAAGATTGATTAAGTAGGGTTGTAAAAATTTTCCGCCTGCAAAATAATTCTATAATATTTCAGTTACCTTAAGATGCCGGCTTTCAAACGGACCTCTTTTCGGCTGCATGCAGGAAATACACGCCGTAAAAAATCACTACGTCAGTAGCATGCATTTTTCTCATTGATTTTCGATGCCCCTAAAAGTCCAATTATATTTCATGGGGAAAATGCATAAAAATATTCATTATTTTTTTCATTCGGTAGAAAATTACGTCTGTTTCTAATTTTATACTCGAAAACGGAGTTAATTCTGTTTTAAAAACCTTTCTGATTCCCGAATAATTTTGAACTCCACCTGCCGTTACACTTATATTCAGGGTTTCCAAACTACAAGTCGTATATTTTCCGCGTACGGAAAACCATAAATTTCTCTACGGTATTCAGAGGATATCAAATTGGCTTCATAGAATTTAGCAGTGGATTTGATTTATATTGTTAAGTTTGAAAGCGTGGTCGGAGGAAAATGGTCTCCTAATTAACAACCAAAAATCCGTTCAGTGTATTTTTCGACTGCGGCTCTCTCCTAACCCTGATTCCTCTGACATTCTTCCTAATGAGTTATCCTGTTTCAGGTATCTCGGCGTTACTTTGTCATAAAATCTTTCATTTTCCCTCCATATTGAGTCCCTTTTTACTAAAGTTCGTAAACTTCTTTATTACATTCGTCGTTTACGTTCCTACCACACACCTCATCCCTTAGTCTGGCGATTCATCGATGCCTGCATTCTTTCTCTTATCATATACTGCTCTTCTGTCATTTTTCCTGTCTTGTTCAAAAAAGATCCTTCAATTTCAAAACGAGTCCTCCGAATGCTCTCTTCTCCCGCTGGTGTTTCTAATCTTTTTTAGTCGATATTATCCTACAACGACATTTCAATACGGTCAAGCAATTTGCTGGTCGGATTATAGATGACGTTGCCCATCCCTTGCATTCTGATCTTATTTTTGCGAAGTCTTTCCGCCCGATGAGTCGCAGCTTCCGACCTATGTCTTGTCGCACATCGGCTTTTCGAGCCTGTATTGCCATTCCTGGCGCGCTATCTTACGTGCGAAGAGACAGAAATACAGAAGCTCAGACTTGAACAATCCCCATAATAATCGTTTCTTTGACTGTTGAATAATCTCTTAACTTATTTACTGCCCACAGTGAATGGAGTCAATTTTTTGCTAAATAGTTTTAACTTACGGTTTCAAAATAAAGCGCATTCCTCTCTCATTCCTCTCTCTCTCTCATTAATAAATGCAGAGACATGGCGTTTTATGAACGGTCATTTCACGGTATTAAGAAATCACACAATAAGAAACTTTTTTAAAACCAAATTATGCTCTTCCTTCGAGCATAAAATTGAAGGAAGACGTAACTTCCTACCGAATGAGCGAAAGAATTAATATTTTCATGCATGTTTTTCATGAAATATAATTGAATTTTTAAGGGCATCGAGCATCAATGAGAAAAATTCATGCTACTTAAGTAGTAATTTTTTACAGACTGTAGTTTTTGCATGCAGCCGGTGGGAAGTTCATTCGCAAGACGGCATCCTGAGAAAACTGAAATCTCACATAATTATGTTGCAGACTGACTAGTTTTACAACCTTACCTAATTAATCTTTTCGAAACGAAAACGCACTACGGAATTTCGATTGACATTTCATGAGTTATCCCACCTACTGTACACATTCAGTAGCTCCGCCAACAGACATCTATTATTCTCAACAAGGACATGAGCCAGTCCAATCATCTGCATTTCTGATCCTTGGGAACCGCTCTAGGACTGGCGGATGATGCATGCCATCTGACTGTGTGTCGCCGATGACTTCGCAGTCGACCAATTAATGACTGGGGATGGATGCGTCTTTAGTCATTTTAGACTAACAGTTTCGCGAATGGCCACGAAAATTCTCATCTGATATGCGGCAAGTGTGCTGGGTTGAGTTTTCAATCGAACATTCCTAGGCTCTTTGTAGAATGACTCTAACCAGTTTTCACAACTCCCAGATGAAAAGGGGCTACTCTTTTGATTTCACCGGCGCAAATTTGTCATCCACGCCAAGCGAACTGACTGACGTCCTTGGCTGTGACATGTGATAAATCAATCGGCGCAACTATTTCCATCCTCATTCACTGTCTTACACGGCAATTCCGACCGTAAATTAGTCTGAACGCCTCACAATTCGCGAATTTCCACACTTTTGCCTAAAATTCTCTCGTTCCACCCTTTGTCGTCATTTTGCTTATTAACGAAACACCTGATAACCTCGTAGCGTACTTCAATCGTAATGTGATCCACTTTCACCTATTGGCGTTTTCAGGGAAGCGGGGGTGAAACAGAAGCTTACTTCGTTGCGTTAGCATAGTCTAGAAGTTAAAGGCTCATAAAGCCTCGGTTACAGTTTCAAAACGAGCAGTCAACAGAGAAGACTGCAATGTTTTCAGGTCTGCGACATGGCAGTTCGAGCGTCACGGTCCACGACGCCCACGGAGTGAGCGCAGCACAGGTTACTTGCGCGCAAAATTAACCCACAGAGACAGGCTTTCACAGCATCTACCGCACCCCCTCTTCTCTCTCCCAGTCCGTTCGGATGGCAAGGCAGCGTCATGACGACCTAAGGCGGCCGCGGTGGCTGACAAAGTGGGACGCCCGTCCGTACGTGCCACACACACACACGACGACAGTTCGACCATCGATTTCGATGATGTCCACCGCGTGCCCCACAGCAGGTGGTAGCAGGGACGATGACTTCGCAGGGGGTTTATAGTGCTAGTACACTTGCACTGCATCTACCTACACTCTCTCCTCCTCCCCCGCCTGAGCCCGGTGTCAAGACCAAGTCAAGAAGACCGGAGACGGGGGAGGCCGCAGGTGGATGGCTCGGACGGATCCTCGCCTTGGCGCTCCACTCCGCACCCCCTGGTCCACACAACAAATGACCAGGATTTTACCACAAAACAATGGAGGGCGTGGCAGTGATCGGAGTTGTGCGACGGCTGTCGACAACAGGGACTGCCAGCGCACCCCCTACATGTTGGCATTTGCTATTACGCACAGATAGCGCCTGCCAGAATCCGATGTGGCCCCCGTGTTGGTCCAGCGCATCTAACACCTGGCACGTTTGGAGGGCAAACACGCACACACACACGACCTGCTTCCAACTCCGCATGTACAATGAGTGACCGATCTCCTGAAGTGTTGGCTGAAATTCTGAAATTCGTTTTCGATTAAGAAGGATTACTTAGACGCGATTCTAATACTGATTATCTTGTGGCATAGTCTTATAATACTGCGGACCTGACAGGATGTCGGCTTAGAGAGACCGTAGTCTGAAAAAATGACTACTTAAGAAGCATGCATTTTTCACACTGATTTTCAATGGTCTTGCAAATTAAAATATATCTTGTAGAAACAACAGATGAAAATATGCTATCTTTCGATCGTTTTATAGAGTATTACGTCATCTTTGTATTTTATACTCCAAGAAGGAGTATAAGTAGGTTTTTAAATTTTTTCTGATTGCCGAATAATTTGGAGCCTGATTATTCGTTGAATTAGCGCTTAGTTATTTCAGTCTATAAGGTGCATGCGTTCCGCGTAAGGAAAATTCCATATTCTTCTATGCCTCTAAAAAGACATCATGCAGAGTCCACACAGTTTTGCCAAGGATGCGGACTATGTTGTGTATTTCATAAGAAGCAGTGGTAAACGGACAGGTACGATGCTATGTGAATAGACATTGCGCGGTCCCAAAAAATAGCATAAAACCTAATTGTACTCTTGCTTTGAGTTTAAAATATAAAGATGACGTAATTCTCTATCAAACGATTGAAAAAAGGCGTATTTTCGTTTATGTTTTCTATAAAGTATATTTGAATTTGCAAGACCATGGAAAATCAGAGGGAAGAATGCATGCTACTTAAGCAGTCATTTTTTTACCGAGTACGGTTTCTACAGAAGGTTGAACAGCAGCGTATTCAAAAGCTGACACCCCGCACAGTCAGAAATATTACAGGAGTATGCCGCAAGGTAACCCATATTGCAACCGCGCCTAAGTAATCCTTCTTAATCGAAAACGAATTCCAAAATTCCAGCCAACATTTCATGAGATCGGTCACTCACTGTGGGTGTCAGGCCGCATACGAAAGTTCCACCGTCAGTTCTGACGATGTCCAGCGTGTGCTACACAGCAAGGCGGAGCAGGGACGATGATGAGCAAAAGATCGAATATTTTTATGCATGTTTTCCATGAAATATAACTGGACTTTTAGGGACATCGAAAATGAACGGGAAAAGTTCATGCTACATAAGTAATCATTTTTAGGGAGTGCAGTTCCTGTATGCTGCCGGAAGGAAGTTCATTTGAAAGCCGGCATTCTCAGGTAGGCAAAACATTATAGAATTATGTTGCAGGCTTGCTAGTTTTACAACCCTACTTAAGAAATTTTTTCGAAACGAAAACGGATTTCGGAATTTCGGTTGACATTTCATGAGTTAGCCCACTTACTGTAGGTGACAGGCCACATACGAGAGTTCGACCGTCAATTTCGACGATGTCCACCGTGTGCTACACAGCAAGACGGAGCAGAGACGATGGCTTGTGCATGAAGTAGTTTATGGTGATAATAGACTTGCACAGCATCTACCGCACTCTCTCCTCCCCACTACCTCACCTGGACCCGGTGTCAAGACAGAGCCAAGAAGACCGGAGGTGGGGGAGGGCGCAGGTGGTTGGCATAGGTGTGCCACTACACCCCCCGGTCCACACAGCAAATGACCAGGATTTTTCGCCCACAGCAAAAACAACACCCCAACAGGAGTCAGAGCGACGAGGATGACTGGGCAGCCATGCCCACCACCTGTGTACCTGGCGGGAGCGCAAGCGCATCTACCGGCAGGGAGCCAAGCCGCATAAGCATTATTCATAAATAGGCTTAACAAGCCTTCCAGAAGAGCTGCCAGCATAGAGGACGAAGACTAGAGTGACTGCTTGTGGCTGATCAAGCGTTGGTGGCCAGCCTCACTCTCGACCACGCAGACGCAGGTCTCGTGGTCGCAGGACTGACTTGACTACTAAATAAAAGCCTGCACCATAGGGTCGTTTCCCAATCCAGGCTAACTGCATCCTACATGGCGTGAACCCGTGGATCGATGGCAGGGTACCTGCGAAACCAACGACATCGCACCTCGCCCATCCAGCCGCAGGCTGGATGAAGATAGCGAACAAGCCAGAAACAGCCATTTTGGACCGCTCTGCCCTGCCAACAACACTACCACAAGCAATACTCCCCCCGCCAGCAAGCAGGCGAACCGGCCCACAGAAATATTCGGCACTGGCGTCAGTGGTTTTGCGCAGAAACGAGCTCGGCTCTGATGCTTGTGCTCCCGCGTAACGTCCCACAGTGTCGAACATGTGGAGTAGTCCCCGCCAAAACGAAAGCAACACGCAATCCTCAAAGGAGAGAAAATGATGGTCGTCTAGCGGCTAGGTTTTTAATAAAAGACGCTTGCATATCAAACCACTCAATCCGCATCCCTTTATAACCCCCTGCAGCAGCGTCGTTTCCGCTACCGGGGGTGGAAATCGTAAACACGGAACGAGGAGGTGAGCGACACCGCGATGGCCTGCCCAGCTCTCATTTGAACTACTCACGAGAAGTCGAGTTTCGACAGGTCACAACGCTTTCTGCAAGTCACATGGCTTTTGTTTCATTCTTAACCTTGCTACAGCCCGGGCGCAACTATGCTATTAACCAGTTTAACACATACATGCAGTATTGTGATTTTAAGAGCCAAATGCATACTACCCCCGAGGCCTTAATAGGACGGCAGCCAAACCAGTGTCGACGAGCTGACAATTTTTCACTGCAGCACTTAACCGGTATGGCAACTTCAACACAGCTCACCAAAGATTCCGTAGACGCGCATGTTAGTGCGATCACCCCAAATCCTCTACAACAAAGTTGCACCTACACCAGTTGGAAAGGCGACTGATTGACGTGCATGTTTCCTCTTGTTATTGCTGAGATCCAGTTGGGAAGAAAACCCAGGTTCGGGCCTCGCATGTTGAACGTACCACCGGTGAGACCGCGAAGCCAATGTTCTGTCGAGGGGCGTTTCGCTTTCAACTGGCCTGCAAGGTCATAGGTAATGTATGCATCTGTCGGGCTGTCATCAATTTGTATAAGGTAGAGCCACGGGATGGCGCACCCATTGAAGTTTGCATATTTTTCCTGGTCCATGACACTAGCCGAAGTAAGACTCTACGCAATTGACGCAACAAAAAATACGACCAACATCTTCCGATGCCAGTCAGCTCGGCCTCTTGCGGCTAGCGTAGAGACCTGGCAAACAATGACGCACTCATTACTCCGTCAGAAATAAGTATGGCCGAGATAAATTCTAGGCGCCTGGGTACAAGTGACATGCTATAATAATTGCTGCCGCACTGGATGCCGGTTTGGTGGCGTTACCGCAGCCATGAAGGAGACTCACCCGCTGGAACAAGAATTGCATTCACGTGACGTACCGGTTACACACTTGACCTCGCCGTCAGAGACAGCAACAGGACTCAGCCGCGAATCAGAATCGTTATACAAGTAGGAAAATTCCTTTTCCAGCGGTCGCGTCCCTTTCTTCTCAACTGCTACCTCAAAATCGATTTACCCTTGTGCTGACAGGTACCAAAGCCAGTTCAAATCTCCCATGCCCAAACTGTCCTCGTAACTACACAGGTCGCGTACACACAAGCACAGGTTGGCCGAGTGACAGGGAGACGAATCGTCACAAGCTGCCGCGCACGCCTTCGAAACGGATCACGATCTTGATTTCGAAGCCGGGAGCAAGACAGGCCGATAGTTGATTGGGGCCTGGTTCTCGGACGAGAACTCAGTCAATCGCTACATCGGTCTGGCGCCGGCGTACCCAGCCCTACGCAGTCACCTCCTGGCTTGCGTCATTGGTCGTTAATTGACTAGTTTGCCCTATAGCTGCACTTGCATCCTCGCTCCTATTACCTCTAACGATGGACTCCTGTGTGATTTCGAAAGCTTAGGTAAACAAGCAAACGGGCCCAGTGTTCAACCAGTCTTGTTCTTCCTTCCCCGCAGATACACCTGGTATTCGAACATTTGCCCTCATTCACCAAATATCTTCCGCCACATCTGAGAAAGTTCATAGGACACGGCATACTAACAAGGCCGGAGCGAACTAGCCTGTGAGTACAAGACGGGAATGACCTAATGAGATTAGTTAGTTGCCCGGGCGGCTCCATCGAACCTCTTATGGACAACACCTACGGGCCCAAAATAAACGCGGCCAATCGTTAGTACTGTCGCGGGCACCTCGAGCTACCAAAAGAGGAGGAAGATAGTGGAAGTAGGCAAAGTCAATGAAATAATATAAATGACATGAGAAAAAACTGCGTAAGCGCCGCCGTATGTTTGTCTTTTCTGTTTGTCTCCATCTGGTTCACATTTTCTCCAACGTTCGGAGCCCGAGGATGTCGAAGCAGGACTTCATGATGATCGCCGTAGCCTCGCAGAGAAGTATCCTCGACTCATCAATTTTCAGGATTGCACCTGCAAAATAAGAGTCACAAAGGCGTCAGGATATGTGGTGGGTGAACTTCCTGATTTCGCACTAGACCAACTGCCTACTATCTCGATCAGCGTGCGGCGAGGGGCATTGTGAAATATGAGGTTAGCCGGTTTTCTGATTGTAGGACAACAGTGGGCACCCTCGTCTTGCCCAAAAGATCCGGATCTAGGACCCATATAGGTGACAGAATGGCGACTATCAATCAAAAATCCTGAAGAGTTGTCGACAAGGGCATGGGACACCAATGGTTAATCAGCCCCC
>CACRXP010000132.1:685346-712337 GCA_902702965.1 Spirometra erinaceieuropaei | reverse complement strand
AGGCACCCCAAGAAATATAATTTGAAGACAAACACGTTCTTTGGGATGGTGCGGACAAAGAGAAGAGAGATCTGCATGGCCATTGCTGGCTTCTTAGCCGTCATTAGCCAGTCATCTCCAACCTCAAGTGTGGATCACCTGAGATTCGAACCCGGAATCTTTGGTCATATATATATATATATATGTACATATACGACAAGAGTGCGTTCACCGATCGGGCTGCGGGACAAGTTCGCTCCGTTGCGTTGAGCCCCCGCAGGTAGTCGCGAGGCGTGCTGCAAACATCACTGCGATTGAATTGGCCCCGCAGCCAAAAACTTCATGCTTGTGGTGCGCCTACCAGACCAAAATAGTCACAAAGGCATTCTCAGTTTGTTACTTGCCCTCGACAATGACCTTTGGCAGGGTAACCGCCACACCGAAAGTACAAGTTGTCATGCAGTCTCAGCGACGTCAGGAGTGACTGCGACGTGTGGGCCTCTGAGTGACGCACTGCGGTAAACCCTATACTTTGTTTGGCTGTGCACAAGACGTGCACCATGCAGTACCTCATCCGTCAGCACATGGTTCGAATTTGACAGGAAAACAGAATGAATGCTCAGCATCACGCACGGCCTCTTTAAGATACGCGACTATCCCTTCAAGGCACTAAGGTTGCCGCAATGAGAAGTAAAGCAAGTCTAAGAAAAGTCCGAAAACAACTTTTTCGGACTAATCATGATCAGGGTCATGGCGTAGGGCACTAGTGTCCTTAGAATTGTACACGCTGCTATTTCTTCCAGCAACTTCCCTGCCCGAATTCGTTGCAGGCGGACCTTTAAGCTAGTTGGTACATTCAGATGAATCGCCCGTCGCAAGCGACGTGGACTACCAGTGTCTTAGAGAGGGAGCAGCGGTAGTTTACGCATGAAATGGTTTACAGAGAAGGCGGCCTCGGCAACATCACCACTATCCCCTCTCCTTCTCTGTTAATGCATCCATCCTGTCCCAATGGCAAGACAAAGTCTACCAGCGATGAGCGTAGACGCGGCGTGATTGAATCCGCGTTTACGCGCGCCGCACACCTACTGCGACAGTCTGTTCCCGTGGTTGTCCGTGTGGCAACTTCTGCACACCGTTTTCGGTCCGTCTAACACTCCTTGTCAGTTGACTGCCGACAGACCGGTTCTCAGTGCCCTCCTAGAACAACCCTTTAAACCGCGACTTTTAGCGCGTCATCACGCTTCATGGCGGGTCGGAATTACCATGGTGGAGATACTAAGGTTGAAGCATCTTCACACACACTCTCTTCCGCCTGGTAAAGCAGTGGTAATCTCGAGTCACGCCAACTGGGGACAGGGTCGGAAACCATAACCGACGTGGCGTAAAGCCACCGTCTACACATGTCCCAAACGGGACCGGTACACTCATCGGCAGACAGACACCAGAGGTTGAAATGCAGTAGAAGTTGCGTCAGTCGAGACTGGTCGGAGAGCCACATTGGCCCTCGTGTTCTGACCCAAAGCCGCCCTCTCAGAGGGGAAAACGGCATAAAACACTGCATTTGCTTCGGAGTATATCACAGGTTTGGGGTAATTAGAGAGGGATAATCCATGTGACGGTCCTTCCGCACTGAGCACATGTTACGTCCAGCTCTCGTGTGTTGCTTCAGGTAGTCGTGCTGACCGCTCCACCTAACGATTAGAATGAGACATCAGGCAAAACCCGGTGGGTCTTGACATCCGAAAGACGAGGGTGAAACGCCTGCTCAGTCGCTGTGTTTGGTGGAAATTTCAGTGGTCTTGATGACTTTCCACCACTGGGAAGTTTGGTTATGATGTTAGGGCGGACTTACGCTGAAAGCTCTAATTGTCTCGAAATAAAAGAAATTTCTCTCCCGCCCGTTATAAGTTTTGACAAATACATTGGCGTATCGACCAGCTTAAAATGATTGGCGGTAACTTGGAACACAACTCAAAATCTTTCTTATCTACTTAAGTAGACTGCCATCATTTCAACGATCACATGAGTAAGTACTTCAGCAGACTGCGTTAACTTAAGTGGAGTGAAAGTGTACTTGAATGAGATAGCAAAACATTTTGGGAGAGGTCTATTAATAACGTATTTACTAAAGGTGGGGAGGGGGGGCAGATTGCCTAAGTACATCCTGTACCTTTCACCTTTCCCTTTTCTTTGTGAGGTTGTAGTGATCTGATAAGGTGGATGCTTTTCTAAAATATCGCGAAGACTGATAAGCCGACTACAGTAATCTCAAATGCGGAATCTAGCTGGCAGACTTTGCCAACAATGGGAGCCCCTTAGCCATGTTGAATAATTTGACAGGAACGCTGAATATGATCGAGAGGTCTGTTGCAAAAATGTCGCCTAAGGGCAGAATGATGTGTTGAGATGTCAAATTTAGCAACCAGCACTGGTACAGAACCACAGTCTCACCTTATCGAAGGAGAAGATGTAGTCGTTGTTCCGATTGTGGGCCAGATCGGCGTACTTTATGCAGCCGTAGGCCACAGCTTCTGCTGCCAGTCGTTGTTCCTCGGGGGTCAGTTCCTGAAAGTAAAAAACGGAGTCAACCCCCGATTTATAGGCCGGCAGACACACGATGTGACGTTCCACCAGGTGGTGATTTCCTCTCATCCACAAATGAAGTCACGACAAAGGCGTTAACCGATTGGACACTCTTGCCACGTCAAGCAAAATACGATTAGCAAACAGGCGGCGTACAGTAGCAGTCCCCTAGCCTAGATGTAAGTTGGAATACATGCACTCACTAGATTATTTGCAGCCTAAACATCCACTGTTCGGTCTGTACCGCAAGCGGATTAGGTGCTGCTCTCATCTCTGCAATCGGCGTGCACTACACTGCATCCCCCTTCCTCTGTTCAATTACATACCTTACATATCCCAGTAAGGATGGACTTTGTGCACGTCAACCCCAACCCAAAGTTATAGGAGTCGGTTTAAAATGAAGTGCAAAGGACTGTGAATAGTGGGGAGATTTTATCCTACCCTGTCGCGGCCTTTCTCCTTCAGCTTTGCCAGCGAGCGTTCTACACCCTCATTCAGGAGATCGACCAACTTAACGGTAGATCCCGATCTGGTTTTGAATTTCTTTCTAAAAAGGGGAATAAAGCAAAAGCCCAAATGTCGAGGTGGATGGGATAATTAAGGGGGCAAACTGACGCCAAAATAGGACTTGCTGAACTTTGTCAAGAAAACAGATTAGTTCTCCTCTGGACACCTTGCATTAGAATATGACGCGCTGGAAAGACGGCCACTTACTGAGAGACGTGTAATCACTCCAGACAAATTACTGGAAGATGACTGATAACTTTATGACGCGTATGTGTAGATTTGCCCTGTTTAACGCATTCTAAGGAAGGATAGTTCGTGGGAATTGTAGGGTTGGTTAGTAAATTGTGCGTTTATTAGCAAAAGTCTCCTCTTGGGGAATTAAATGCGGCTCCTAACTAAAAGGGCACTGGCCATTGAAGTGGACTGCACTTCGATTTGGGCGCCAGTGACGTTGCCGGTACGACTCAGAAGACGCTACCTGGTTTCTCGAGGCGCAGAAATCGACATGCTTGCACGTCTTATTAGGCTCTCCATCTCGAGGGTCGTATGCTAGCTGTATTCCTGCCAGCTTCAGCTATACTGAACTTAAAATGTGGCCGCCGTCCCCAAGCTAGATTCTGCACGTTTGACAAAAGCCTATTTCCGACTACTTCCGTCTGGCTAAAAGATGCACTTTTAGAATTCTGGAGTAAGGCAAGGTTCAAAAGTCTGCCCAACAGTTTAGCTCGGGGATAGGAGGTGAGTATAAATATCCTAGTGAATAAACAAGTCTGCCTGTCACAAAGTTTGCTGACTCAAGACAAAAACAATTCTTTGCCACGAACATCCCTCAAACTCGGATGTGTGTGTGTGTGTGTGTGGAAAACATGGGCTAATGTTTTCTCAATCTAGCAAAGACCGGATTGTAAAAATCGAAATAACAGCCCTCCTGGAAGACGAAAGTCAATGTACTACTTGAGTCAGATAATTCAGAGAGTTGAAGAAACGATGGACAGTTAAGTAGGTCTAAAACTGACTCTGACATGGCTTGAGGCTTAACAGCGTAACTCATTGAAAATCTGGTGATTTTTGTGGATCCTCGCCGGTTAACAGAAATAATCATTTGGGGTTAGGTTCTCCTTCTGACTTACTGGCTTTTACAAATTTGGGAAAGGAATAAACGGTTTAGGTTTAAAGTCTAAGAAAATATAGAAATCAACACCAACACGGCAAAAAGACGGACATTGCTGGAGCAGATAATACATACTTGTCCTCGCCGAGAACCAGGCCAAAACCAACATGTTCGGCTGTCACACGACCGGGGACGAGATAACCGCACTTTTCAGCAGCAGAAAAAACAGTGTCGAAGTGCACACCCTAAAGATGAGGAGGGAAGAGAATAATGAGAACTCCCAAAATGAAATTACTTGTCCAGAGTCGACGACGTAAATAATGCGCTCTGCACCTTCCTCCTGGATCCGCTGTCGGATCGCAGTCAGATCGGAAGTGTCGTATGTGAAGCCGCCGTCCGACTTTACCATAATGAGCGGAACCTGTGAGGCGGGTGTTCGTAAAATTTGCCGGCCATCGTCATTTTCGAGGAGATTCTTGGATTTTAAATCTGTAATCAAGTTTTGCATCCTAGACTGGTAAAAGGACTCGCCACGCGGAATGAGGTCATTAATATCCATCCGACGGTAGATTTCGTTGAACTCTGGACGAAAAGTAACGGAAGCAAAATGAACAGTTGCGAACTGATGGTCCGGACTGATAACCAGGACATGCACAATCACATACCCCGTTTGGATATGTCACAAATCTTGTTCCAATCACGGAGGTAGAGTGGATCGTGGGCCTGTAACTTGACAACAGCCTCATAGGCGCGTTTCTTAAAAGCCTCGTCCTCATCGAAGCGTTTTTTGGAGGCCTTGTAGAATGTCTGCAGGTCGGATATCGGAAGTGGCTGATCACCCAGGTCCTTAAAGGTATCGTGTAAGTGGGCGATCAACATGCCGAACTGAGTACCCCAATCTCCGAGATGATTTAGCTTGAGAATATCATGGCCCAGGAAGGCCAGTAATCGAGCGACACTTTCTCCGATGATTGTTGACCTGGTAAAGGAAACAAGCTCAACACCTCGTAGTAAATTCATCGGCAAAATCAATTATAGGGCTATGACACATTGCGGCGCGAACACGGTCATCGTAACAATAGGTACGCACGAAAGACTGCAAACCAACTTGCGTGACAAGTTTTCTTTCAGAGGAAAAGTTGACAGTTGAGAGTAGACTATGAGGGAGAATTGTTATGGCGTGGACCATGCGATAAAAGGTTCCAAAAGCCTACGGAAACCACGTTTGTCTAGCCAAAAGATCTTCTACAACAAGAACACAGAGGATTCCAGGACATAGGTTGTTCTTTGTCGTTGGTACCTCACTTCTCACACGTATCTGGAAAACTACGAGTGTCCAGTTGGGGCAGACTACATAAGCTCGATTTGTACCAGAAGAATAAATATAAATATTAAGTCGGAATTTCATTCACAAGACAACCAGAAGTATATTGGCTAAATGTTAGAAATGGAAGACACCCTTGGGTGATTTTTTAAATTACCTTAAGTGTCCAACGTGCATCTCTTTAGCGATGTTAGGACTGGACATATCAACGATAATTTTGAGTTTTCGTGAAGGGGGTGGGAGGGTAAAGCCAAAGCGGACCAATTTGGAGATTTCATCAGACACAATTTCTTTTGATATGTAGATATTTATGAAACCAGAGGCTGCCACTTCAGTCTAAAAAAGTATCAGTGGCAACGTTGCCGAACCCTTTCTATCAAAGGCCCCTTGTAAAGGCGTTCACAAATTTTTTCTGAAACCTCTTTAGGCGATATTTTCATCCCTAGGAAAGAGAGTTTCTTAAACATGAGAAGATGGTATCGATACCTTTGCCAGATTGAAGGCACTATTGCACTGGTAATCGCCGAACTTGGGACTTGTGCTCGGCGTTATAATGACATCGAAATTTTCCAATTCGGGAAAAAGTGTTCTGATAGCGGAATCAAGTACTGCAGAAAGAGCGTCAGAAATGCATATCTGGTTTGAGGCAAACAGCTGGCGAGTACTTTCGAGGCTCTACAAGTTTTTAAAAAAGTGGACGACATACCTGTCCCTTTTGGTTGTTAATATTTTCGTACTGAGTCATCAATTCACCAAGACGATCATACTTAGATGGAGAATTCGGAGCTACAGAACCGTTAACAACAAGCATTCTGCGCGTCTAGGCTGTTACAACACAGACCAACCAGAGTTGGCGGTGATTCGCCAAGCAATTTATAAGAAAGTAAGCCAAACTCTGTCCCAGAAGTCGATAAAAACAATGGAATTTCCAAGTTTCTTGGCCTGCAAAATTTTATCCTGAAAGGATTTTCTAGCAGCAATCTAAGAAAGTGAGACTGAGGGTAGAGGTCGCAGCCAAAGCAAGGGAGATAACCGGCATAAACCTAATATAAAGGGCTGGAATCTAGGTGGACAGCTATTGGAAACCTAGTCTATTTCAGTTAGGTCAAAATCCCAAATGATTATTTTTACATCGAAAGCAGCTTCCGAAATTAATTTAGAGATTTCACAGAGTTATGAATCATCACTGGCTAAAGAATTTGGAGAATTGTAGATGCAGCCAATAATTGCCTTCCTTTGCGCCGAGAGGATAAAAGATGCAAAGCAGAAATTTCCCGTGAATCTGGAAACATTCAAGTAATATGGAGAGTGTTTTGGTGGGATTAAAGATAAAGAAGACAACCGCCCCCACGCCTAATTGAGCGATCTTGACGGTAAAAATCGAAGTCATCTATGAGAAGGGCAGAGTCATGAATTAGAGAATGGGTCCAAGATTCTGTTGTACATATAATATCAGGCGTCATTACGGGAGCAATGGCTCTGATTTGGACCATATTGTTCACAACAGACCTGACATTCAATAATATAATATCTAATGTGTTTCGAACAGCAATGCTATTGTCGACGATATTTTAAAAAAAATTTGGAGTGGATATGTAAGCTGTGAATTAATGATGCTTGGAGAATAAGTACCAGTTAGTCTGGAGTTATTCACGCACGGGAAGTCAGCAAGAGAAGGCTGGGTGTGAGACCTAAAGGATGTGGAGATAAAGTTTTCTAACATTGGAATGCTAAGGGAGTTAGAACATGGATTGGCTTGTTGGTAGTTAAATTGTGGAGGAATAGGAGGAAGAAGGAGCCTAGAAGGAAAGTAAAGGCTAGTGAGGGAGGGTATGCGGCTATAATAATAAAAGCATGGGAAATCAGGTCTGGGTTGGAAGTCAAAGGAGGGAGGTTGACGTACCTGAGTGCAATTGGCCTTAAGTGGTGGGAAGCCGAAATTATGACTAAGGGCAATTCATGTATGAATTATTTGCTGGATATATAGTAGGGCTTTGGTAAGTATCCAGTATGCAGGACAGAGAATTATTTGGGGATATGATTGGAACTGTGGGGTTTGAAGACGTGCTGAGCTGTAAAGACTTGTTAGATCTAAGAGAAGGCGGCGTGCCCCTAAATAGAACTGTACTACCATTCTTCTGGGTCGGAGTCTGATTCAGTTTTGGAGTCTCACCGTTCTGACGCCAAGCCACGGGTGACTTAACTGTAGAGCTTGCGGCACCCAGTTGAACAGGGGAAGTTATGGGTCTAACTGATGTAGATTGATTTTTGTATGTCCCAGCGGAACTATCCGGAGGATACGAAACGACAAATGGAGCCGCTGCTGCTGTTGCTGCTGTTGCTGCTGCTGCTGCTGCTGTTGTTGCTGCTGCTGCTGCTGCTGCTGCTGCTGCTGCTGATGCTGCTGCTGCTGCTGCTGCTGCTGCTGCTGCTATTAGTTTAGGGGTAGCCAAATACGCCAAATGGCTTTAATGAGATGTATATGTAGGAGTAAGGGGAAGGAGGGAGTCAGATGTCGCAGGAGTAGGACAAGCTGAATCTTTACGGCCACTTCTATTATGACGGAGTTGGTGAGCATTAGACTGAGAAGCGGTGGGTTTATGTGAGAAGAGAAACCCGACGGGCCTTGAATAAAAATAATTGAATTCTACGCTCCGTAGGAGTAAGGTCATGACAAAGGAGAGATTTTGCATTTTCCAGGTACTCAGTGACACGATCTCGATGGGCCGAGATTGTGTTAACTTCAATTGATGAAAATAATTTGACTAAGATGGGTGGATTTTTGCTACGGGAGGACAAGCGTTTACCATCGGCTATTTAGTAGTTGAACCCGCATGAATACAGGAAATCGGTGGCAACATCAATTGGCCGAGCAGATCGAGGAAATCTTTTTAACAAAAAGTTGTAAGCCCGCTTTTGTCTCTCACTAAATTCACTGGCTATCAGGTGAACAAGTGTGTCAGGACGCCTACATTCTTCAGAGGGTATCTCGGAGATGTCCCCGTCGAACAAATTTCCAAGAATTGACAGCAAAATGCCAAACTTTTGCAAAAAATCATTGCAATTGTCAAGTGCAGACAGAGTAAGCTGCCGACCCATTACAACGGGTGACGACTGACTAGTTATAACTGCTGACTTAGATTTGGGTAAGGCTTCTGACTTATATTTAGTTAAGCCAAGCTTACGTACAGAGGTCGAGAGCTTAGGCCAACCTGTGACTTTTGCTCTCATCTTGTCTGGAGGCCAGTTGTGATTAAGAAAACTTCTGGTAAACAAGGTGACTGAATTTCAGCTAGAGGATAACGATGTAAAAGTAAACTACACAGTTAGAGAAAAATCGAATGCACAAAATGCGAACTGCAGAATGCGACCGGTGATTAACAGGCATAGACAAGCAGAACTCAAAAAGGAGATGACAACAGGCTGTTCTGAATGAATAAGCCTATATTTAAGGAAATTTCACGAAAAGTAGGAGCTAAAGTCGTTAGGTCTCATAGAAAAAAGCACTTAAAATAATATCTTCCACTTATCTTCAAATTTATAACCAGTGGCTTGCCCTTTTCCTTGCGAAGATTTTCAAAAAAACAACAAAAGAGAACAAGTACACATTCGGTCTATTCAATTCAATTCAATTATTTTTATTAAAGACCGGTCGGTGTCCCATCAAAGCAAGTAAAAATAAATTTACATGCGAATTTTAGACGAGGTAGGCAAAATCTGTACAAAGTGCAATACATAGTTTTTGAGATTAGAAGTCCGTTAAGCAAAATGAAAATTAAAAAAACGAGGGGTGAAAAAAAAACTCCAAAGCAAAATTTAAAAATGATTATAGTAGTTTAACAGGAGAAAAAAAACCCTCAGAAAAATAGCATCAGAAAAATACAGAGAGGACTGGCCTGCATGTGGCGGTACAGAATGGAATATAGTCCGACATCAACATGGCCGAAATAAATGTCAGCTGTATATGGCATTGTGAAACGGATTTCATAAAATGGTACGTAGGCGGGTCGGTCAGGACTGGCCTGTATCGCCTTGAATAAGAAAAATAAGTGGCGAAATTCAAAACCAGTCTCGAGCTGATAGGAACCCAGATGCGGTCGGTTTCATTCAACCGAGTCCATCCGAGCATGGGGGGAGATGCGACCAGACTACAAGTATATGGCAAATATAGAAGGCTTTTTCAAGACCGCCGATGGAGCGCATTCTGTAAGGGCACAATGACAACCAGTCCCGGGGCGACAAGAACCCAGATGCGGTCTGTTACATTCATCCGAGTCCAACCGAGGATGGGTTAAGGGAGATGCGACCAGATTACTAGTATATGGCGAATATAGAAGGCTTCGCCAAGAGCGTCAGTGGAGCGCATTCAGTGAGGGCATCATGAAGATCAATCCCGAGGCGATAGGAACCCAGATGCGGTTGGTTTCATTCAACCGAGTCCATCCGAACATGGGGGAAGGGAGATGCGACCAGACTACTAGTATATGGCGAATATAGAATGCTTTGTCAAGACCGCCGATGGAGCGCATTCTGTAAGGGCACGATGACAACCAGTCTCGAGGCGACAAGAACCCAGATGCGGTCGGTTACATTTATCAGAGTCCATCCGAGGAGAGGGCAAAGGAGATGCGACCAGATTACTAGTATATGGCGAATATAGAAGGCTTCGCCAAGAGCGTCGATGGAGCGCATTCAGTGAGGGCATCATGAAGATCAGTCCCGAGGCGATAGGAACCCAGATGCGGTCTGTTACATTCATCAGAGTCCATGCGAGGACAGGGCAGAGGAGATGCGACCAGACTACTAGTATATGGCGAATACAGAAGGTTTTGCCAAGAGCATCGATGGTGCGCATTCTGTGAGGGCACGATGCATGAACTGAAAAATTGGAATAATTAACATTTCTGGTGAGGGATCTTAGGTAGCGAGACTACTCATAAAGGAAGGAAACGTGAACAGATACGGAAATTTAATAGCGGCATGCTAAATTCCCGGTGGCCCATTCTCAGTGTCATAGAAAAAGTTGTCTGGGAAGGATGAGGAAAATAAAAGTTTAATCGAGTCAGTATTCAGATAAAGGCGTAGCCTTCTCTTAAATGTGTGTAGATTTTCTGAAGATCTTATATTTATTGGAAGGTTATTCCAGAGGAAAGTATACCTGGAAGCGAAAAAAAGGGAGCGCTTAGAGGTGGAGGACGCTGGAGGAGGTATAATTAGAGACGAGTTGCGAAGATTGTATGGACGACTACTAGGGGTAAGTGTTGAAATCCGGGGAAAATTTGAACTATGATTAATGCGAAAGAGGAGACAGAAGCCCGCTTCTAGTCTTCAAACCCATAAAAATTTTAGGTTAATTAGCTGGCATCTATCTGAGTAGGAGATATTGGGATGTTCCCTATCTAAAAGTTTTTTAGAAAAACGTCTTTGGACATTTTCAATTTTTAAACGACTGGCTTCATTCATTAAACCAAAGAATGGGCAAGAATACTCGAGAATGGGAAGTACAAACATACGATAGAGCCTTAATTTAATTTCAGGAAGATAGAAATTGTAAGAAATAAAGCCACAAATCTGGGCAGCTTTGGCTGTAATTCTGTCAGCATGCGGCGAGAGATCAAGATTACTAGTGTAGCTTAAACCTAAATCCTTGATGGTGGTACATTCAGTCATAGGCGTGCCTTGAAAGACCACAGGTTGGGGTAGCCTATCAGGTCCAAAACACATATAACGACATTTAGACGGAGAGAATTCCATTAGCCATTTTGAGCTCCAAGTTGACAGCGCAAGCAAGTCAGCATGGATTTGCTCCAGGCAATGAAGGCTCGTAGATTTTTTGAGAGAATATACACATTTGAGATCATCGGCATAAATAAATGATTGAGAATGTTTAACTGCTGCTGAAATATCATTTATGTAAAGCATGAACAAAAGAGGACCTAAAACGGTACCTTGTAGGACACCGCTTACAATAGGACTTTCACTGGAAAGTGAAGATCCCACCAAAACCTTTTGTTTACGATTAGCCAGGTATGACCTGAGAAAGTCTATTAGTGGACTGCGAATTCCCATAGCTTCCGATTTAATCAAGAGTCTTTTATGTGGTACTTTATCAAAGGCTTTACTAAGATCAAAATAAATAACGACAACAGATAGGTGATCATTACGAAGAGAGGTAAGTAGATCGAGAAACGACAGATGACATGTTTCACAAGAGCGATCTGGTAAAAAACCATGCAGTAAATGCACAATCGACTAATGAACATGGTACGCCATGTGAAATATGCAGTAATAATTATCAGTCAAAAGCACCAGCAAACAATTTTCAGAGATCTTAACAGCCGAATAATATAAGAATGATGTGCACAAATGTGCAGAATTTATTCAACAAATTGGAAGGAATAAAACTCACCGTGGCCCATTTCCAACCCGACTTGATAGCTTTAACAGAAACATGGTTAAATGCGCAGATAGAATGGTAGTAATAGTAATTTATTCAATGCCAGTTTACAGGCATTGTCAAGGAAAGTGATTAAACACAAATCCGACCAGTTTCAGTTTATTTCAGTTTATTTGGTAAGGATAATAGGCAAAGCCTTTGAAAACCCTATTAATTACATGTCAGCTCGTTAGAAATAACTGTACACGAACAAAAATATTCACTATAAAAACAGTACTTGGTTCATTTGAGTAGCATTGTCTCAGAGGAAATATTTGTGGGGACCAGGGGTATTAGTTCAGATTCAGACCGTCGAGGGAAAACAGGGGACAAAAATAATCATCCAAGCGTTTCTTGAAGAGTTGCAGGGATGTAGCCTCCACGACTGACTGAGGGAGATCGTTCCATTTCTCCACTACCCTCTGCGTGAAAAACTCAGAACCAAGATTCAGCCTGGACATTGTTGTCCGTAACTTCATCGAGTGACCACGAAGATTGGGTGAAAGATGCCACTGAAACATGTCCTCAAATTTAAGTCCATACTCAAGGCCATGTATTATCTTGTAGACGAGGATAAGATCACCTCTTTGCTGCCTGTAACACAGAGGGAATAAATTAAGGCAATTCAGTCTGTCTGTGTAGGAATGGCTTTTTAGACCGTTTACCAGCTTTGTTGCACGCCGTTGTACCCGTTCGAGGCATTCTTGGTCCTTTACCAGCCATGGCCGCCATGCTTGTATGCCATATTCTAAGTGGGGCCGAACAAATGTGCCGTAAACTCTCCCAAAAAGGTCTTCGTCAAAATTTACGAAAGCCCTTTTTATTGCATGCAGCACTCCCATGGCGTTTTTTGCAGCCTTGTGACACTGCAGTGTTGGTTTCAGGTTGTTCTGTATCCAAACCCCGAGATCCTTCTGTGAAGATTCTGCGGGGAGCCTTATATCTTTCAGGTGATAAGTCCTCGGACTCTCATTTGAATGAGAGTTGGTTGGACGCAGATGAAGGGCGGCACACTTCTCCACATTGAAATCTAAAAGCTATTTCTTCGACCACGCTTGCAGTCGGTGCAGATTATCTTGAAGGGATCTCTGATCATTCGGACCCTTAATGACTTGCCAGAGCTTAACGTCGTCTGCAAACATTATTTTGCCGCAGTCGAGTTCCTGAAGGCTGTCGTTAACGTAAAGGATGAAGAGCAATGGTCCCAGAACTGAGCCTTGCTGCACACCACTGGTCACATTCACCCATTCTGACATATCATCCCCGATACAGACACGTTGTTTCCGACCAACCAGAAACGCCCTAATCCAGTTCAGAAGATCTCCCTGGATGCCAATGTCGCTCAATTTGTGAAGAAGACGTTGGTGTGGGACAGTGTCAAAGGCTTTGCGGAAATCGATGTACACGACATCGACCTCAAAACCCTCTTCTAGAGCCCTGGTCCAGATCTCCAGACAAGCTAGCAGATTTGAGAGGCAGGAACGTCCTCTTCAGCAGTGAAAAAAAACTCCTGAATTAGAGAAAAATAAAAATACAGTTGATGGTGGTTTCATGGTTTTGAGGGTCCAGGAGAAAAAAAACTACTGGTAGTAGAGTTTCGACCGTCAAGAAGGGGGGGGGGGGGATTGCACGGTATCGGAGATTATCAGACGTCAATTCCTTTCATAAAGTTGGGAATAGTCCAAGTAGAGGCGTTGAGAGACAGCTGGCGAGACCGGCCATAGTGTTCAGAAACCACTAACGCCATCGCTACGGTAGAGTCGATCAGTGGATTCAACACCCAAAATTTGTGGAAGCTTTTTTGAAAGCAAAAATCGAGTAATAGTTCTCTTAAATAAAGGAAAATTTTGCAGAGTTTTCACACTCATGGGTAGCTTATTCCAAATAGCAATTGCATTTACAGAATAGGACCGACGATATTTAACAGTACGTGCCAGAGGGAGAAATAAAAAGACCTCACGGTGACTGTTACGTCGTGGGTGGATATGATGTCTTAATGAGGTCAGTGAGTTAAATGTATGATTATATAAGAGTTTAAATAGCAAAAATAGTCCCTTTTGTAATCTACGGAACCATAAAGGATCAAGGCCCGTAAGCAGGCAACGTTCTTGGTAAGACAAATGTCGGTGTTCCGGGGTTAAAATTCTCTTGGTAAAAAGTGTTGAACGGATTCTATTTTCTTTCGCTCAGTAGCACGCATGAGGCTAAATAAAAACGAACAGTATTCCAGGCCAGGTCTAAAGTACATGTTGTAAAGGCGCATTCTAATGTACCTAGTTTTAAAATTTCGGAGGATAAACCCGGTCGTTCTACGTGCTTTGGAGACTATCAAGGCACAGTGTTCCGAGAGATTGAGGCTCCTGGATTACGATAAGCCCAGATCCTTAATAACCCCAGGCACATTTATGGCGTGACCTTCAATACTTAGTTGAGGTTGGCGGTCGTCGCCAACCACCATGACTGAGTACTTATGCCAAGAGAGAGAAAGGCGCCATGTGCGGCACAACTGGGCAAAAGTCTGTAGATCGTTGTTTAGGAGCTCGAGCACGATGTCGTGATCTGCCGGCTTATATCGATATGCAACTTTAAGATCATCAGCATACATAAAAGGCTTACCATTCTGAAATAAATCGGGTACATCATTAACGAAAAGGCTAAATATAAGTGGGCCGAGTACACTACCCTGAATGACTCCACTCCTCACACGTGCACGGCTGGAGATAGTAATGGAAATCTTAACTCGTTGTGTACGATTGCCCAGGTAAGAGGATATAAAATCCAAAAGTTTGCCACCTATTCCGAAAGAGGACAGTTTCAAGAGCAGAAGAGCATGATCAACACGATGAAAAGCCTTAGTGAAATCGAAATATACTGTGTAAAGTGCAGAACCATTGTTCCTAGACTGGAGAATAAAGTCGAAGAAAGAGAGTTGACAGATTTCAAAAGATCGAGCTTTGGGGAATCCATGCTGAGCAGCACTCAGTAAGTTATTCACTGTTAAGTGACACATCATCTTATCTTTCACCAATGTCTCGAAGATCTTCGAAACTGCGGGGGGTGTTAATTCGCCGGAAGTCATCAAATGACGTGGATTTGCCGTGCTTAAGAATGGGCGAAATGTGCGATTCCTTCCACAATGTAGGATAAGTTTCAATTTCAAGAGCGAGATTAAATATCTTGCATAAGAGGGATGGGAAAATCGTATTTGCATCGGATTTTAAAATGCTTACTGGGACACCATCAGGGCCTGGACTATAAGATTGACGAAAACGCCGAATCGAAATAGTCACATCCCACAGAGGGAAATTTATAGTTGCTAGGACTGCCCTAGTCAATGACTGGATGGTCTGAAGCGGAGTGGTCGAGTCTTCAATAAACGTTTTGGATAGGAAATCATTGAAGCTATCAGCGGTTAACTGGGCTACAACTATGAGATTTCCGAGAGCGTCTCGGAGGATGGGAAGCTGCGTCTTTTGGTGAGTTCGTATTTTTATAGAGAAAAGTTTCGAGACATTTACCGAATGGGTTTCGGTAAACTGAACCTCATCGGCTAACTGTTTTTCTTCAGACAATCTCTTAGCCCGCTCAAAAATATCACAAATCAAGGGCAGGACAGAAACGTCGTTCTGAAGATGGAATCGACGATAAAGCCTGCGCAATCTGCGACGAAAGGGTAAGGGAAAGAAAACCTCATCCCCAACATTAATAATTTTCTTACGGGGAACACAACGAGAGATAAGCGGATCCAAAATTTCGTAAAGTTTTGCAGCGCAAACAATTACATCCGAACTAAGGAAAAAATCAGTCCAGTCGTAGGAATTAAGGAGTGTTAATAATTCGGTTGAGCGAGTTGATCGGAAATCGCGGATAAAGTTATGTTTTGGGGAAGACGTTTTGTCAGCCTCGAATTCCAACGTTGAAACAACTATGTCATGGTCTGGGCCCCCGAGTGGGCCTAGGGATGACACTGACGATGGCGTGCAGCCTCTATAAAAAATAAGGTCAAGTATGCTTGATCCTCGGGTGGGAAAATCGGCAACCTGAGTTTACATCCCGACATCCACAGCCTCAAGTATGTCTTCGAACCTTCTGGGGCCTGAAGGCGGAGACCAGCGGACTTCGGGGAGATAAAAGTCACCCGCAACTAATTTATACTTAAAGCTTGAGTCGGCCGCAGCATGAAATTCCTGTGAGAGTAAACGGTCGAAATTTTCGTTGGCGTTGTGAGGGCGAAAGACACAGCAAACGAGTAAAGAGAACTTATTTTTTAGAGTAACCTGGATCCAGCAGCTGCCTTCTACTGCGGAAAAATGCGGGAGGTCAAGCGGCAAAAATGTAAGTGTTTGCTTAACGTAGACGCAGCTTCCCCCACCACGGCTATCTTGGCGGTCATTCCGAATGCAATAATAGCATAGATGCGAGAGTTCGGAGTCAGCTACTGAGGCTGATGCCCACGTCTCAGTTACTAAAACAATATCTGGACAATGGGCGAACACCAGAGTCTGAAGCAAAGGCATCTTATTAAGCAAGGATCTGGCATTTAAAACAAAAAGTTTGAAGGGAAAGGCTGTTATTTTCTGAGGTAGGTGGGCTACATCGTCCAGCGCTGGGTTGCCCACGGAGCAAACGGTCCGGATGCAAACTTCCGGTTCTGAAAAAAATTTTGTGGCATCGAGAATTTATGACGTGGATAAAAAGGGGTAGTATTTGGGGGAAAGATTGACGGGCAGATGAACTGGTAACCATTGTAAGCTAACTTACTTTCAGATGAAAATCCGCGGGGCAGATACCGCAATACATTCCCGCCGGAACGAAACTGAGGATTGGACGAGTTAACTGATCCAGTACAGACATTAGCATGAGGAATACATTGGTAGAACGGCTGTGGAGGAAACAAGTTAGGGGGTGGGGGACGCATTGTTTCCATTGGAGCAAGGGTTTTATTAAACGGCGGAAAAATCGGCATATTCGGCCTAACTGCCTCGATATGAGGGCTGCGGGACAGTTTGGAACACGCTACGTTTTGAGTCGGGGTATTTGTGGCACTGTTAGCCGATTGTGGAGGAAAAGATTTTATTATGGTGCTCGATTTATCGGGTGTCCCAGTGGATGAAACAGCAATTGGATTTGCCTTTGACTTAGACACATGCTTAGACTTACTGGGGGTTTCTGGGAAAGTCGATATAGGCGTGTTTATACCAGGCGTGATGGTGTGTTTAATGAGCTCAGCATTAAAAGTAGTCGAATTCCCTACGAAATTGACTATACCGTGATGTGCAGATGCCGCAGATGGTGTTTTGGAGGACCTGTGGCGGTCAAGGATGAGTGATCGACTTAAACCACGCACAATAAGTTCGTTTCGTCTACTGTCAGAAGTCAGGGAGCTGTGAGGACTAGTTTATTCTGTACACAGGGCAGGTTGCCGTAAGTTGGCGGTTTGCTTGCAACAGAGAAAAGCGTCCGTTCACGGAGAGCGTCAGTCGCGGTGTGTGTGTTGTTTACGCGGGTGTGAGTGTCTAGGTCAGCAGGAGGGGGTGACTGAGTGGTGGTCGTGTGATTGGACAAATTAGAGGACGAGTGGAGGGCGCATACTCACAAGGCCTCACGGGAATCAAGCCAAAGCGTTCGACGCGCGTTAGGCGATACTAGTTTTTGAGTGCAGCCGGGAGTCACTGCAGCTGGACAGGAGGTGTCCCAGTTCTAGCCGGCGGGGGTGGTCGTGCGTTAGCGGCCTGTCAGTGCTTGTCACGGCCATCGACCGACAAAACGGAGCCGGAGAAAAGGGGGGCTGGAGCGGCTGCTACAGACCTATTCAGACTGAAAGTAGGTGTCATTATCTTGGTGTTGGTTTTTGCCGATTTTAATTTATTCAGTCTTCGCTGCAGGGGTGTGAGGTCTGGCAAAACGGAGCAGCGTCATTTACGTCAGAATTCTCTAGCTATCTCCCTACTCGACAAGATAAAATCGACTTCTATCATGGAAAACAGGGTAACTAATATCGGTGCATTACGGCTAAGCGAGCGAAGTCGCTTGGCTTGTGCGACACTGAAACTCAAACCACAACTTTGTAGGAACAAATACGCTTCCTCCACAGCAGATAAGTGGCTCGGAATGTTTCGCAGTACGAAATTATGCTTGCGTTTAATTCTATCCTCAGTTTCCGAACTGATTACCCCAATAAGTTTAAATGCTTGTTCAATTACTTGTTCAGAAGTGCTGTTTATTTCGCCATAAATCAACCGATCGAATATTTCACCGGCTGATGACCTGCTACGACTAGCAGAGGCGTATTTTTGGACGACTGAAGTGTCAAGACGTTATACATGTACTAAGGGGATTTGTGAGTTAATCAGATCTGCAGACGACGAAGAACATACGCTGGCACCTGCAATGTCTTCATTCACGATTTTAGCACCCAGAGACGGTGGGGAGGCCACAAGCTTTCGCCTTTTAGCACGTGCTCTGCGGGGCATTACAGACAAGATAAGTTGTTTGTTACATAAAAGTGATCAAAACTTTGCCAACGTACGGAAATGCGCATTGAACAGCAAGAACTATTGCTATTTAACTACGAAAACAAGAAAGAGATATTAGGGAAAGGAGTCACTACAAAGGTTTTTATTGTAAAATGCGACTGTTTTGTCAGACTGTCAAACAAAACTGGGAAACATTTTACCTTATATTGAAATGTGACTTTTAAAAGGGACTCAAGTATAAAACAGGCATTTATTGCTTAAGAATATCCAGATAAAGGCAAAACTTCACTTATCTTTGAAATTGAGCTGCGCGCCTTGACCTTGCAGAAGTTATGCTAGATGGTTTCCAGTTTCTCCGAATGGACAGAAACGAACGAAGGGGTGGGGTTGCAATATTTATACGAGATGGCATCGACTACGTCAGGGTTGAGTCTTCCCCATTTCGGCAGATTGATTGCGAAATACTCAGTTGTTACTTGAAGGTGCCAAACCATCCAAGCCTCCATATGGCCCTGGTTTACAGACCGCCAATCCAGCGAACGGATGCGGACGATGCGCTTATCACCGAGATAAAAGAAATTTCTCGAAGCAAACACATAATGCTACTTGGTGACTTCAAATGTCCAGACATAGAATGGGATTTGATGTATTGCACGCGATCAGAAAACTCCTCCGAACAGAAATTTATGCAACTGATCACAACTAAGTTTTTTACTCAACATGTTAAAGTGAACACTCGAATCAGGGATGGACAGCAGTCCAGTTGTTTGGACCTCATCATCACCAGGGATGATAGTTGTATTCTCGGATTGGAATCGCACCCGCCCCTTGGCCGAAATGACCACTGCGTTCTTGATTGGGAGTATAGTCATTTTTCTGTACCCGAAATTCGAGCTGTTGAGGAAAGAAACGTATGGAAAGGGGATTATATCTGAATGAAAAACCTGTTACAGAAGGTGAACTGGAATGCAGCACAAGGACCTGACCCAGAAAGCGATTGACTGTTCTTCAAGAACATAATGCAGCACTTGGTAGAGAGCTGTTGCCCGCTGAAGAGGAAGCCACGCACATCCTGACCAGAGTGGGTGACGTCAGAAATAAAGAAGAACCTTAAGTTGAAAAGGAGACTTTGGAAATAGTACGCCAGATTTCAGCAACCAGAGCATTTCGCTGACTTCAAAAAACAGAGGAATTTTTGTCGGAAACTGTTGAGGAGGCAACGGGCACAATTTGAGTCAAAACTTTTAAAAAATATCCCGAAAAATTCAAAAAAATTATTTTGATACGTGAATAAGGCAAAACGCAACCGGGACTGCATTCCCTGCCTAAAAGATCACTAGGGCAATACGTTGTCTGACAACTCAGATAATGCGAATCTTTTGTCCGACTTCTTCACGTCTGTGTATACTGAGGAGCCGGCTTTTGATGAAAGGGTTTACCCCCATTTGTCAAATCAAACAGTACAATTAGCACGGTGAACTTCACAACAGACACGGTAAATAAAACTTTGAGTCAACTGCAGACCACTAAATCCCCTGGTACGGACGGCGTGTTCGCAAAAGTTCTGAATGAATTCTCAGACCAACTGGCCTCTCGGTCATCCAAGATCTTCAAAATTTGGATGGAGACCGGGGCTTTGCCTACCGACTGGAAGAAAGCAAATATAAGCCACATTTATAAAGATGGCGAGAGAACAGCCCCAAATAGTTTCAGACCAGTGAGTCTCACTAGCATCTGTGGCAAGTTGATGGAAAGAGTAATAAAAACGGAGCTGATGCGGCACCTCAAAGAAAACAACTTGCTCAGTCTACGTCGGCGTGGATTTCGAAGCGGTCGATCCTGTCTACCCAACCTCCTAGTATCCATGGAGAGCTGGACGAAATCAATTGGCATGGGCTTATCAGTCGACGCCGTGTACACTGACTTCAAAAAGGCTTTTGACAGTGTTTCACACAGACGACTTGTATGTAAACTACGTCAAATGGGTGTGAATGGAAATCTTTTGAAATGGCTAGCCGATTTTCTTACGGGCAGATCTCAGCGTGTGTGTATCGGAAACGCTAAGTCGGAATGGGCATCCGTGCACAGTAGCGTTCCGCAGGGAAGCGTTCTGGGTCCAATTCTGTTCCTAATATATGTGAACGACTGCCTGGACTGTCTGAACTGCGAACGAGTAATGTTTGCCGACGATCTCAAATTGTGGCATTCAATAGAAAAGCCGGGAGATTCTGTACAATTACAAGACAATTTAAATCGCTTGCAAAAATGGTGTGATGAGTGGTGTCTTAGCCTCAATCGTAACAAATGCCAACTTATTCGATTACGTTCGAGCAACAGGAGGCCATGAGATTCGAATCTCAGTACTTTATAGGAGGTCACCAACTCGAATCAGTCAACGAGTTAAGAGACCTCGGTGTGTGGATGACGTCAACTCTCAAACCATCGTCTCACTGCGCCAAGGTATCAAAGAAAGTTATGGGTATTCTAGGCGCAATTGGAAGATCCTGCGTAAATTTTGATGAAGAACTTTTCAGCCGAGTATTTGGCACATACGTTTGACCAATGTTGGAAAATTGTGTCCAGGCATGGTGTCCCTGGACGAAAAAAGACTACACCCTACTGGAGAACGCACAACGTAGAGCGACCAGGCTAGTCGGCGGATTATGTGGCTTACCTTATGAGAGACGGCTGGAGAAGCTAAAAATATTTCCTCTCTTTTATAGACAATACAGAGGGATATGATCATGGCCTTCAGGATCGTCCGAGGGCTAGACTGTGTTCTTCAGTTTGACGACTTCTTCGAAATGGCGCGGACGACAAATCTCCGAGAGAACCCATACAAATTGAAGACGAAACATGCCAGACTCGATTTGCGGGCCAAATTCTTCTCCCACCGGCAGGTTGAGGGATGGAACAAATTGCCGACGTCCGTTGTCTTGGCAGAAAATGTCGTGACTTTCAAAAGAAGACTATATAAATTTATGCATGATGGTCAAACATTTACATGATATCAATGACTTGCATAACTGATATGTAACTATCTGCATGTTTTTTTTCATACGTCTATCTGTCAATAGGGTTTTCCAAGGCTCTGCTTCTTTCCCTCATATATACTGAATTATTTTAAAAGCTGTCTTAACAAGCGATTTTCAAGGCATCCTTGTGAATGAATGTTCCACCGCCAAGGACTTAGGTCTAAACTACACCAATAAGCTAGATCTCTCGCTGCACGTCAATAGATATACTCCCAAGACTGCTCAGATCTGGGGTATTGTTTCACTCCGGTAGCAAAAAGATTGTGATGAAGAAACAAAGGCTGTGGAAAAATTATTTGCAGCTTCAGGCTCCATACCATTAGCCGAATACAAGTGGCAATTTAATAAATGCCACAAGCAAATACGCGTTGGTAGGACTTCTTTCGAGCGCCGACTGATATCAAAATCCGTTACATGCCCTAAGAATTTTTATGGATACATCCGCGGTAGGAGAAAGCACAGGAGCGAAATTGCACGTCTAAGGAATAGCCTCGGTAACTTATTAGTTGAATGGCCGCAGGAAGTTTAATTACGGTCTCAGTTCTTTCGATCGGTTTTCATGGTAGAGTCCTCTGAAGACAATCAGGAGTCTGAAATGAGCCAAAACAGTCGAGGGCTTCAAATGAGCCAAGACACTGTCGTCATTGAAACCGTTCCCTTTTCCGTCGAGGAAGTAAGACGTGTCCTCGGTCAAATTAGGCCAGACAAGTCTCCTGAACCCGACTGAATTCCCGGGCTAAAGCTTGAGGAGCTGTCAGCCGAGCTGGCAAAGTCTCTTCAAGCTCTCTTCGATCAGTAAATGAGAACAGTGAGGCTGCCCTCACAACGAGAAACAGTCCGTCTCGTCCCCATATATAAGGGGGGAAGTTAGATGGCAACAAGAAGCCTTAGGCCTATTCGCTTGACTTGTCTCTCGAGCAAAACAAAAACGCAAGGTCAACGCGCGCAGCACGATTTTGAAAAGATAAGTGAAAGTTATATTTTTGGATTTAATTTCTTAATCTCTTGCGTAGTTTTTTAGTTTAGATATGACAATTTTTTTATTTTTTGCCATAAGTCATTTTCACTTCACGTCGTGTTTCAGCGATTTGTCATAAAGCAGAAATCTAGTGTCGTAGTTTTTCACCCAACATATCCTCAATCCTATCAAGTCTTACCTGCATATACAAAAGGTTTTCCTCGCAAAAATATAAAATAGTATTACATTTTAAACGATAAACCATCTCCACTGACCGCTTTTATCGTTGATTTATTGAGAATCATACTGTTCTCCATTTTATCTTACATAGCCTCATTATCCAACTCAGATTTATTCATAGTTCTGTTTTGCCACCTACGAAATTGTCATTTACCCGTTTTTTCAAGTTTGCATTCTGTTATTGAGTGTAATTTGCTTAGTATAAACTGTGCTGTCTGGTCCACCAATATTGACAGCTTTCCGAAATCGTTTCATCATACATAGCCTCATTTATATATCCTCGAATTTTCGGCAGTTATCATCCATATAGATATTTTGACTTAAGTGTTGTATTGCTTTTTCGACATGAAACCTCAGGCAACCCTTCGTCGAAACCTGAAGGAAACTAATCTACGCAACTCGTCCTTGATTATACCTCCTCCGGCGTCCTCTTCCTCTAAGCGCTCCCTTTTTTCGCTTCCAGATATACTTTCCTCTGGAATAGCCTTCCAATAATTACAGATCTTCAGAAAATCTACACGCCTTTATCTGAATACTGACTCGATTAAACTTTTATTTTCCTCATCCCTCCCAGACAACTTTTTCTATGACACTGAGAAAGGCCACCAGGAATTTAGTATGCCGCCATTAAATTTCACATTTCCTTCCTTTATGAGTAGTCTCGCTTCCTAAGATCCCTCACCAGAAATGTTAATTTTTCCTATTTTTCAGTTCATGCATCGTGCCCTCGCAGAATGCGCTCCATCGAAGCTATTGGTGAAGCCTTCTGTATTCGCCATACACTAGTAGTCTGGTCGCACCTCCCTTGCCCCATCCTCGGATGGACTCGGATGAATGTAACCGACCGCATCTGGGTTCCTATGCCCTCGAGATTGGTTTTCAATTTCGCCACTTATTTGCCTTATTCAAGGCCACATACAGGCCCGTCCTGACCGACACGCCTACTTACTCCTTCATGAAATCCGTTATACAATGCCATATACAGCTGACATTTATGTCGGTCCTGACGATGTCCGACTATAATCCATTCTATACCGCCACATGCAGGCCAGTCCTGCCCTCATTTTTCTGATTCTGTTTTTTCGAGGGGTTTTTTTCTCCTGTAAAATTAATCCAATCATTTTTAAATTTTCAAATGGAGTTTTATTTCACCCCTCGTTTTTCATTTTGCTTAACGGACTTCTAATCTCAAAAACTATGTATTGCACTTTGTAGAGATTTTGCCTACCTCGTCTAAAATTCACATGTAAATTAATTCTTACTTGCTTTGATGAGACCCTGACAGGTCTTCAATAAAAATAATCAAATTAAAAAATAATAATTAAGTTAAATTAAAACGGTAGAACCTCTAGCAAAACGTCCTATTCAGCAATTTTGTGGAGAAAATAAAATTTTCCAGAATTTTCTCGCCGCTTCCAGGGAGGACGTTCCTGTCTCTCAAATCTGCCAACTTGTCTGGAGGTCTGGACCAGGGCTTTAAAACAGGGCTTTGAGATCGATGTAGCGTACATCGATTTTTGAAAAACATTTGACACTGTCCCGCACCAACGTCTTCTTTATAAATTGAGCGCCCTCGGCGTCCGGAGAGGTGTTAAAGCTGGATAAAGGCGTTTGCGGTTGGTCGGGAATAACGTGTCTGTATAGGAGATTATATGCCAGTTTGGGTGAACGTGACAAATGGTGTGCCTCAAGGATCAGTCCTCGGACCCTTACTCTTCATCTATTTATTGCTAAGGAAAGCCTTCCGAAACTCGGCTGCGGTAAAATAATGTTCGTATACGATGTTGGGTTCTAGGAAGTCACTAAGGGTCCAAATGACCAGAAATCTCTTCAAAATAATCTGTACCGGCTCCAAAGGGTGTCCGGAAAGTGGCTTCTGGATTTCAATGTGCGGAAATGTGCCGTCCTTCATCTGTGTCTAATTAACTGTAATTCAAATGACAAAATGAGGGCATATCACCGGGAAGAAATCAATCTACCCGCAGAAACTTCGCAGAAGCACCTCGGTATTCGGATACAGATCAACATGAAACCAGCAATGCAGTGCACTGGGCTGCAAAAAACGCCATGGAGTACTCCACACGATCGAAAATGCTTTTGTAACCCTTGACGAAGAATTTTGAGGGGGCCTACGGCACCTCTGTTCGGCCACATCTAGAATACAGCATACAAGCCTGGCGACCATGGCTAGTAAATGACCAAGCATGCCTCGAAAAAGTACAATGCCGTGCAACAAAGCTGGGAAAGAGTTTTAAATCCAATTTTATTAGAAGGACTGAATCCCTTTTATTTAGATCCTGTTTTACAGGCAGCAAATAGGTAATCTTATAATGTAATAATATATGGCTTTGAGCATGGACTAGGCTTTGGGGACATGTTTCAGTGACATCCGTTGCCCAATAGTCCTGGCCACTCGATGTAGCTACGCCAAAATATGTCCAGGCTGGACCATTGTCCTGAATATGATACACAAAGGGAGGTTTAGTATTGGAAGGATCTCCTCAATCAACCATGGAGCCAGCGTCCCGGCAAATCTTTAAGATACGCATGGATGATTATTTGTGTCACCTGTTTTCACTCGACAGTCCGAACCTGAACTATGTACCTCATGAACCCGGAAAATCTTGTCTTTGAAAAACAATATTGCTTGGATCATGCAAGGGTTGCTTTAATTGCGACAAATTTGCCGCTCCTGTGCAGTTGTATTTAACGAAATGGCACGTAATCAATAGGGTTTTCAAAGGCTTTGCCTATTATCCTTACCAACTAAACTGACTAATTTCTACCTTCCTTTGGTTGAATTGAGTTTTTAACGAATCTTTGTCCTTTCCATTCTCCAATATTGTTGCCCGCCCTTTGATTTAATAAAAGAGGTTATTCGTCCAAGAATCGAAAATGTCCGAAGGCATTTTGCTCGAAACTCCTTGAATACTTTCTATTCAATACATGCCGACTAGCTAAGTTAGAACTTCTTTGGGTTCAGAGACTAGGAGCTGAATTCTACCTCCTTTTTCAAACTTATTGTAGTTCAAATCTTCCTCGAATTTCAGCCCTTACGTCTGTCAGTCGTCCGTACAGTCTTTGTAATTCCTATTTAATTGTACTTCCTCCCGCCTCCTTCACCTCTAAACGCTCTCTTTTCTTTATATTTGCGCATACCTTTCTTCGTTCGCCAAATAGTCTCTAGACTTTTCAGATAAGGCTGCGCGTATATCTTAACACTGACTCGATTAACCTTCAACTTTCTTGGTCGTTTCCGTGCAACCTTCTCCACAACTTTTAAAAAGGACCATTGGGCAAATTACCTTATCCACTTACATCTCTCTTTCCGCGTGTTGTGTCGCTTTCTACGTTTTCTTAACAATTTTTTTTATCTTTCCCAGTCTCTTCATAGTGTCCTTCACAAAACGCGATGCCACCACCAAACAACCCCTCAGAAGGCGCGCTCTAAGCCGCCTCCATTCCGCTTGCCGCTAGTCCTTATCACGACTCCGTTCTCGCAACTGGGCTGTCAAGTTCTCACCCCGACTGCCGGTCTCACTTTGGGTCTGTCATTATCTAGCCCACACAGGCTGCCTACAATGATGTTTCGTTCTCCCTCACAGATTCGCCTTGATAATTTTACCCCGCCCCCAGGAATAATCCACCGTGCTTCTCCATATACTTTCTCGAAGAAGTTTTTTCTCCTAAATATTCTCCGGAAGTAAGGGTCTCCCGGACTATTATCTCTTTTTAAGTTCCTATGAGCTTTTTCCCAGCTTCGTTTGCTGCTCACCATTTTTTCTAAAACTTACAGTTTGCAATCGGAGATATTTTTATCAAAAATATCGTATGCAAAGGACAAATTGTCAGCAGATATGAAAAACGTTGTCCACTTTACATAGCACACTTTCTAAATTTCACTGTACATCAGGATGCTCACGCCATCTTCTCAGATGACCAAGCGGTAGGAGCCGTAATGTACAGTTATAACAGCTATCAGTCGCGAATTATCGAGTGAAAATTTCCGTTGTCCACAGTCGATCCTTTAGAATAAAAGCATTAGTAAAACTAGTGTTTTTGATATAAGCGAACAGGCGAGTCCCAGGTGGCAGTTAAGAAGATGAAGATGCGATCACTGGGACAAGAAGTTTATTTGCCTGACGTTTCGGATTCTCACTCGAATCCATCATCAGAGACATTCGCCGATAGAGGTGAAGGTGGCACCAGGAGTGCTGTATTTATAGCACGTGGCTGCTGTGGGACCGTATGCGCACTGCAATTAACAGTTCTCACAATCGCCGTTGGGGTCGTAATTGATGCGGCGGTGGCTTGGCGGTCCGAGTCCGAGTTGTTAATT
>CACRXP010000132.1:653190-682651 GCA_902702965.1 Spirometra erinaceieuropaei | reverse complement strand
TATTCCGTATTGCGATTTTCCCTGGGCAGGAGAATCAGTCACGTGGGGAGGGCGCGGGTGAGCAATTATCACGGTGACAGTGAGCCAGTTTGCCGAGCAATCGTCACACCAGCATCGAGCACGGATGACGACATCGCGGCAATTAACAACTCGGACTCGGACCGCCAAGCCACCGCCGCATCAATTACGACCCCAACGGCGATTGTGAGAACTGTTAATTGCAGTGCGCATACGGTCCCACAGCAGCCACGTGCTATAAATACAGCACTCCTGGTGCCACCTTCACCTCTATCGGCGAATGTCTCTGATGATGGATTCGAGTGAGAATCCGAAACGTCAGGCAAATAAACTTCTTGTCCCAGTGATCGCATCTTCATCTTCTGAACTAATGTTTTTCCCCGGGTAATATAAGGGTGGGTTGAAATATACTACAGAAAACTAATAGGAAGCGATAAATTAGTGCAATTTTGGAAACGTACAACAAACTTGTGTGCTTCCTCATAAAATGTCAACCGAAATTCAATAATGAGATTTCGTCTTCCTTAATTGTTTCATTTAAAGGAAGAGTCTTTTCCAAATTTAAAAATATCTTGAAATTCTTGAATGGTCTTGCACCATATTCCACATTTAACAAGCTACGCTAGTAAATGTTTTGTAGCTAGCGGCCATCACGACTCGTCTGGCGTCATTGTTCAAGACCTCGCTGTCTCAAGGTCATCCACCCTTCTGCAGCGAGCCGTTCCAGACGCGTTGGTCTGGAGTCACATGACCGACTGCTCAGGCAAACCTGCGTCGGCAAAGCCGCAGCTGCCAATGCGGCCACTTGAACGCACCTCCCCCCCCCTACAACCGCAACTTCAGCCACCCCTCGGCAAATGTAACACACACCGACTGGAGTCCACTTGAGCTTGGCCCACTAGCCTACAAAAACGGCTGTCATGTAGGATTTGTAGGGAAAATGTGAAGGATAACGTACAGTTTAAAAGCCGTACTTACCGTGTCCTAATTCCGAGACAGTATTGGAATGACGTCGGTATCGGTGGACCCTTTAGACACCTAAGCATATTTTTGTGAACAAGTGGGATATAAATATCGTACTTACCCCGTGGTGTCCCGGCGTCTAGCTCTGCCACCGTACCGGTTACTCGATCTGTGAAACCAGCCAATTGCACTTTTCGAACGACCTCGTCAGGGCAGTTACAGAGGATAGTATTTTGACAGGATTGCCCTTACAGTGTTATGAAAAAGCAGAGATATGACTGCGAATTGCATACAATGGGGAACTATAAAACGAGCGCTTTTCCGTATAACCATCCGTGAAAAAGCTGAGGCACAGGGACGGTCCCAGTACGGCACTCAGGAACGTTGAAAGCCCGGCTTTACACAACGGAATTATTCTGCGCTCCGACTGGGATTATTTCAAATTGGCTACGACTTCACAGTTGCTATCTCTGATACTGGAACTATAACCGTACGTACAGAATTACTTTGTCATTTCTCGTGTCGACATTTGCTAGGAAACTGAGTTAAGGACAGCCAGTTTATCAGCCCAGTTCAACTGACTACGCAGCCGACTCGCGGTCACTTACAGCATAGGAGAAAAAATGCTCAAAATCCTCAAGATCCAAAGTTAGTCAAGTTCTTCAAGATCTACAAAAGACTGAGTCGCTTGTGAATAAAATTCATGCAATTTGTCAGGTTTTTAGAATCCTCTTTTCGTCCACTGAGTTTTAAATACTCACTTCAATTCCTGTAATACAAACCGAAGTATCCTTTTAACCTCGAGAGCAATAATATACCTGTTCTCTAGCCCCGAAGTATATGGAGTCTCAGAAGTTTCACTGTAATAGTACGACCAACAGGAGCACCTCGTTAGAAGATAAGTCTAATGAGATGTCCTTCGTACCCAAAATTTGCGCTCGCTCTATCTTCGCTTCCAGCCGACAAGCAGCAAAGCGTGCCAAGGGCGTAATTACCAAGAAAAGTATGAGAAACGAGAATGGGCATTAAAGTGGGTTCAAATATATTCATATTTAAGAGAGGCAACTTAAAAACAGGCTTGCTGACTCAAGGAAGCTCGTGAAACAGTACCTTGATGACCAGAAGAAGGTTGCCAGTGTTAGAGTCGAAAAAGCTAAGGGCATAACCCTACAAGCGCAAAAATGTTGCCTCGAGAGCATTTTCAAACACAAGTAGAAACACAGATACAGACGCGGGTAGCGGTAGCATAGCTGCTAATAAGGACAAACTCTACTTCCAAGCAAGACGACTTAGGCAACGTCACAAAAAAATCACCTGTTGCAGGAGCCACCTCGTCCACTCATCTTGCTGAAAGTGACGGGATTTCCTTTTTGCCAAGGGACGATATAGCTAGGTCACATAGTCTAACTTTGCCCTTTTTTCCTCGCAATCATCCCGAGTGTCCCATATAGCACGTGCTTGAATGCGAAGATAGGAATTCTTAGGTAGGATGGATGGGGAAACGCCATGACAGAAGTCTGAAGTCATAACCAGTCATGATGGTTTGCTCAAGACAGTTAGTCAACATTTAAAATGTGAGTCTAAGCAAGGACTCTCTAATTCGTTTCCCGCCTCATTCAGATAATTAACCAGAAAGACAAATTAAATTTTACTGGGACCATCAAAAGCGTCTGGCTGTGCAGGGCTTGTCTGAATCGAATTAAGTCAGGCCCGAACACCGTGTCTCGAAGGATCTTGCTTCTTTTCATATTCTACTAAGAATTTACTCCAGACAAATATGAAAATAAAAGTCTGAAATCATTCCGTATCGAAAAAGGAGTAAAGACAGGATAGCAGCACTACCACATCGTCTTCTTAAAATTATCGAAAAAGGAGTAAAGACATGACATTAGCACTACCACATCGTCTTCTTAAGGTTATGCTGGAGAATAAAGAACAAATCAAGTTGATCCTGTCTAAAAAAAGCCAACCCCAGAAGCTCAAATTAACAGATTTTTCAACCGGGCAACTCTCCAGCGGAACGGCTAAAGCGCCGGAAACTTGTCTCGGAAGAAAAATCGAGACTAAAGGCTGGCAAGCACAATCTGGCTCTCCTCAAGTGGAAAGCCGTTTAGAAAAATATGCCGTTTCAGTGGAGCCAGTCAATAATGCTACGAACGATGGCAACTACCCAGCTATAGCAAGCACCATCGTAGAATAAGCCGCTTGAGGCGACGATATAATTAAACCCTAAAGGCCAATTGTTCTGGCCGAAACAACTGACATTAATCAAATCCGTCGAGCAGCGGAACAGGCGAGTGATAATGACGTCCGAGGAAACGCAGAGATGCCAAAAACGGTGACAAATGCAGTCGGAAATCCAACTAGTGCAAAATTGAGGTGCTTTTATTCAAATGCCCAAAGTCTTGTCGCAGTTCGCGTCTTCTTGCTCTCCTCCTTTGTCACGCTGCCTTCCTGTCCACCTCACACTCCTCGCCGATCCGCTGCTGGGACGCGCGAGGCTTGCCACCTACTACCGACAGCATCATATCGAAACTTGATGAGTTAAAACTTCGCCTTGCCGAACTGTCCCCCGATGTTTTAGCTGTAATCGAAACCTGGTTATCCATGAATATTAGCGATAGTGAAATAGTCTTAACTGGATGCCAAATTTATCTGAGGGCAGGGACCATTGTCAGGTGGTGGCATAGTTATGTATGTGAAAGTAGACCTATTAGTGTCGGAAAATTCCACTAAGTTTTCTTGCAGCACGGCAGCCATTTGGTTGATCATCAAGGCTAGTGATTCCCCGTGCTTCGATGTCCTCACTATCTACCGACTTCTAAGGACAGGACCAGTTGGAGAAATTATCCAGTCGACCTAACACCATGACCATGGGCAACTTAAACGCACCAAGAACTAAATGGAACACTATTCAAGCGTCAGGTGCAAAATCAACATTCGACTACGATTTGCTGAACAAAACACTGAGGGCACTCCTCACAAAACATGTAATGTTTCCAACGAGAACACGTGAAGGACAAAGAGCTTAATGCTTGAATCGGTTTTCACAAAAACATCAGACAGCATACACGAGGCCATCTCAATAACGTCCCTCGACCGAAGTGACCTTGTGGTGCTTATGTGAGATTACTCATTGTTCTCCGTTTCGCATACTCCAGGCCAGAAGAGGCACAGCATAGGGCGGAGCGACTTCAGTCAGATGAGGGTAGACTTATCCGGTCCCGACTGGAACTCAGCGTTTACGGGTAATGCCAGCGATGACTGAGATTTGTTCAAGAATGGCCTTCTGCAGCTCATCAATAACCGCTTCCAAATGACGGATGTAGGATAAAATAAGCCACATGGGTAGCTAAATAGAAGCCCAAAGATATAGATTAACAGGAAGCATCAATGTGGAGAAAATACTGTGTCAATGGCAAGTTGCGTATTTTACCAACTACATGACACTGGAACATACCAAGAAGTGTTATGTATGCAAAACAGAAGGTTAGTTGGAAATATGATGTGTAATGCGTACGGGAGACAGCACAAGTGAGGACACTTTTGGAAACGGCCGGATATATGGCAGGAGGGGAGGTAGCCAGTTAGCACAAAGATGTGAACAGGGGAACATGACCTTGATCACTCGCTTGTCACGCCTATGTGGCATGATGTCCTGACAGACCGGGCAGCATGCGCTGCAAGAATCACGATTATAGAAACGCTCCAGGAGAAATGGTTTACCGTATGGTCGCCAATTCCGCATGCGCCGACACTGATGGCTCCTGTTTGTCAGTTTGCGGTCTGAAGCAAGCATTAAATAGAACTTGCTTGCTGGTGTGAGGTCAATGATGAAGTCTAATAAGGTCTATTGCATGCAAAAGAAGCACTGGGTATGTTTTTGTCAGTCCTTGGTCCACTTCTTGTTAGAGGTATTAACGCTTACTGAAGTATGGGAGGTTATCTGGGCCAACCAGCCAGCCGTCCTTCTGGTCTCCTTGGACGATCATTTGTATCCTCGTCGTTATCGAGATCGGAAGTTAGTTTGCGAGTATATATCCAAAAAATGTTAAGTATATGTTACACCAACTTTGTTCTGAAACCTCTCCCTGAAGTCTCTGGCTTTGCAGTTGAGAGGTAGTCGATACCTTCAGCCCTATGTGCAACACGGCGGACTTTCTTCAGAGTTAGATTATCTTTCAGTACCCTCGCTGCACAGACTTTGGTGCCATGTGGCGACCATTTGTTCCTCTCCAAGATTTGTCCGTCGCTTATCGAACTTTGGCCGCAGCACAGTTTTCGTCAGCGAACCAGGAGCTCGCGATGACGGCAACCGGGTTTTCATTCATAAACTCAACAGCAGAGTACTTCTGTGGGACAGTGTGCATTCTTAGTCGTACAATCAGCAAAAAGCGTGCCTTGAAAATGCATAGTTAACAAGTCACTTAAAATCAAGATGTTTAAAACGTGATAGGAAAAAGTGTGGACAATATTAATTGCAATGCATTCACAACCAACGTGAAAAATCAGTCTACATTAAAGGTGTGTAAAAGGGAAATTAGATGAAATGCATCGTCAGTCTTACACGGGACGTATTTACAAAAAATGTTCATTAGGGTAGCAGTGTCTGTCAAAACGGAGGCATTAGAAATAAAGTACGTGGAGAAAGACGTGGGTGTTGGAAAAAATATCGTCAGTCTACAGAGAGGTGATGCCGTATTTCGGTAGCCCATAGAGATATCCGTAGGAACGGTCTACCGTCAGTAAGTGCCACATTATCGGACGCGTTAGCGGATACAATATGCCTGTTATGTAAAGTGGTGGTGGATCCGCAAAGTAACTGCTAAGACCGTGCGACTCCATCATCTACATGGGATATTACAAAGTTGGGTAGCAAAATGTACAAGCAGCAAGGGATAACAGTAAAAATGATTGTAACGGGAGTCATCAAGAAAAGGAGCCAAAACGATAGGACCTATCTACAATAAAAATCGCCGATATTCAGCAGCCTTCCAACACTCAAGGCAGTCAAGAGGTCTGCACTTGCGTTAAAATTCAGCGGGCAAATACTGACCAAAGTTCTTGATGGAGGCGTTAATTTGGGCGGATGACTTGTTGGATCCAAGTCACCAAAAATGCAGCAAAGTCCGTATGACATGCAGGCAGACAAAGTGCTTATAACCGACTGGAGAAGATGTAGCCATATTGATAGATACATCCTCAATCGGTGATCTGTCCTTGTGATGTAGTGTCTGACTTCGAAAGCTCATTGACCTATCAATGACCTGTCGTCCTGGAAGCGCCCGCTGTACGTTGGGAATGTCATGCGGTTTGCAAAGATGGCTGCCACTAGACAATACCTGACTACAGTAACGTTGTTGAATAGTGATACCATTTTGCCTATATTATGCGCCGCTATGCGTCTGCGGCCGCGAATCGAAAGAGATAGCCCCAAGGAAGAAGGGAACGCGTGAGTCCCTCAACACGATCTATGGGAGCCCCCAACAACAGTCAAATTGATGTTGCGTGATAACTCTGCTGAAGTATGTCCCTTTAATGGCTGTTGTACACTAGGAATCTCCCTTCTAAACCTCATGTATGCAATATAGTGTCTAGTTTGAAATAGTAAATCCGTGCAAATACTGCTAGGTATGCGCCGAAATACCCATGGTTCTCGGAATTTCCACATTCTCCACACACGTGTCCGTCCTACTGGCACTTTTACCCAAGTCCTTTTGGAATAGATTTAGTAACTGATCATGGGCACAGCCTCTAAGGGGACCTTTTTAGAGTTGCCCCTGATCTTTCAATAATTAGGCTGCATAACACAGCCCTCTCCATCAGGATCCAATAAGTGCTACTGTATCCAACCTGTTTTTCTGCTCCAATCCCTATCCAACCCGACAAATACCCAAACTCTAACCTTTTTTCCGTTTTTGTCTGCGCAATCTAGTGAGGAACTCCTTCGTCGCCCGCTGAATAATTACAGACAGCTCCAAAGACATCCGGGAGCCTGTGAATATTTCGGCTTGATTTTAGCCATATACCGCAGAGTTTTTGAAACCTAAATAAAATAGTAAGTCCGCCAATTTCACTTTAGTGTGTTCTACTGTCGTACCCACGCTTTTTACGCTCGCGCTCCTCAGAATGGAAAAGGTTGTCAGTTCTTTGGAAGAAAAATTGAACGATGCACTTTCCTTACCAAAGTATGCTCGTCTTAATGAGCTTATGGCTGAACACGAAAAACTTTTATATCGTAAAGGTCAGCTGGAGAAGGTAAGTTTTCGTGGAGTTTCCGAGGAATATAGGCCATCGAAAACACCCGTCATGACTTAGCCTCTCACCAAGTATGCATATCTGAAGCTCTTGTTGCGATATTCGACCTCGCAATCAGAACTGCCTTTCCACAGTTGGGAAAAGTTGATGTGGTCATCAACTCTGGCACCAATCCTAAGTTTGGTGACTATCAGTGCAATAATGCTTTGAGTCTGGCAAAGGTAAACCATTCCTCTCTGCTATTTTCTTAGGAACTTTCCGGCTTGGGAGTTAAAATGTCCCCCAAAGAAGTGTCAGAAATGATATGCAAGTGCCTTCGCGAGACACCACTGATTGAGAAGGTCTGTCATGTTTGTTATTGATTTCGCCGTCAGACTGACGTAGCCGGCCCTGGTTTCATTAATATCTACATATCAAAAGCGTTTGTGTCTGAAGAAATTGCCAAACTTGTTCGACTTGGATTTACTCTTCCACCTCCCCTACGAAAATTAAAAGTAATCGTGGACATGTCTAGTCCGAATATCGCCAAAGAAATGCACGTCGGACATCTAAGGTAACTTTTAACAAAACAGCTAAATGTTCTATTAAGATTATGAAACTTTGTTTTGTAAAATCCGCCTTTCTCTTGCAACCAGATGTAACCTCGTCTTCAGCCAAGTAGGAGTCCGCCCGCTCTGTTTCCGTCCAGTCTTGTGAGGAGTAAAACTCCCGTAGGCCGAATAATACCAGGGCAGCCCAGGATTTATGTCGACAGGATATTTAAGACAAAAAGACGTTTCTCACTACGCACAGAGCTCAGCTAGCAGCGACTAATTATCCAGCCTTAATGCTTGCCCAAGCTGTTTTGCATCGTGAAATGGACAAACAGCTTACTGTTGTCATGATGGTTTTCATTAAACCACCTTTCACTCGGGAATCGGATGTCTAATTTCGTTTGCATCCACCGTGCGTACAGTGTCACAGAATTTGTACAATGCCTGAAAGAGCTCTTTTATTCCTGAAGATCCCTGTCTTCATGCGCAAGCAGTCTATCTCGTTCGTTCATGTCATTATTTCCCCCCCCCCCCTCCCCGTCAGGTCCACTATCATCGGAGAAAGTGTCTCTCGATTGCTGGCGTTCCTAGGTCACGATATTCTCAAGCTAAATCATCTCGGGGATTGGGGTACTCAGTTTGGCATGCTGATCGCCCACTTGCACGACACTTTTAAGGATCTGGGCGATCAGCCACTTCCCGTATCCGACTTGCAGACTTTCTACAAGGCCTCCAAGAAACGTTTCGATGAGGATGAAGAATTTAAAAAACGTGCTTATGAAGCCGTTGTCAAGTTGCAAGCCCATGATCCGCTGTACATCCGTGATTGGAACAAGATTTGTGACATATCCAAACGAGGTACGTGCTCGTGAGTGTCTTCCTTATCGAGTCTGACCACCTGCTACAAATTGTTTATTTCACTTCTTTTATTTTGTCCAGAGTTCAACGAGATCTACCGTCGAATGGACATTAAGGATCTTATTCCGCGAGGCGAGTCCTTTTATCAGTCTAGAATGGAGAAACTGGTCGCAGAATTGAAATCCAAGAATCTCCTTGAAAATGACGACGGACGTCAAATTCTACGCACAGATAATTCTCAGGTTCCGCTTATTATAGTAAAGTCGGACGGCGGCTTCACATACGACACTTCCGACCTGACTGCGATCCGACAGCGAATCCAGGAGGAGGGTGCAGAGCGCATTATTTACGTTGTAGACTCAGGGCAAGTAAGGGCCGGTGTGCGCATGTGATTGTTGTTTCCGCTTCGAAGCGATGTTTGTAATGCATAACCACCTTCGCCCCTTCCCCTTATCTAGGGTATGCACTTTAACATCCTCTTCGCCGCTGCCGAAAAGTGTGGTTTCCTCGAGCCCCACCGCGCAACTGCGGAACATGTTGGCTTCGGTTTGGTTCTTGGCGAGGATAAGTAAGTCTTTTCTCGAGTTTCGCCCTAATTCTCTCCAAACGTTTGTCTCTAAATTGGTCCGTCATTGTCACCGTTTTACTCACAGACCAAGGCAGATAATTAGGGCATGTCCAGTGATATAAGCATTCAACAAGAGTGGAAGATTTTACTTGGCCAACTAAGATTGCCAAGAAGCCCTCTTATATTGTCAGAAAGGTGTGCTGTCTTGCACACCGTCAATCGCGAATCTGCATCATATGTTTATCATCGTTTGTAAGCTCCTTCCCAAGTTTCCGATTTCATTAGATTGACTTTTAAATCCGCCTGCCCAGACGTCGGAACCGTACTTTTATGTGATGGAAGATCGTACATAGGCTCCTATCGTCTTAAGTTTCTGCCCCTCACATCTAAGTGTGAGAATTGTACCTCCCGAGCATGTTCGGGGAAGAACCGCTTTTCTCAAGGCTTATTACTTTCCTGCTTTGAATGCAAGATATACTCCGACTAGCATTTTCTCATGACAGATTCCTTCTCGTTCGTTGAACTGACCGGTTAAGCAGTTAGATTTTTCGCAGGTTGGCCCACTAAAGACTCTCCCACATGATGACTATGTTTACAGTAGGCAATAAATTGCCCAGATGTTTGTGTTAAACGGAAAATCAACACTAGTTACATTCTGATAGGATTACTATAAAGTGCAGCGGTTGTTTGTACTTTCGAGATTCACCAAAATCATATCCTTGCGTTTGGTTGACAAATGTAGTGAAGCATCAGCTTGTAGAGAAAAGGTTGCCGACAGCGATGGCCGATTAGTCTGAACACTTTAAGGTCCTGATGAATGTCAGTTCTAGAAATGTTTTAAATGTTTACGATGTGACATTTTTGAAGTAAAGTCTGTCAACGTATGGCCTTTTCAGTCTCCCTTATCTTTGCCGTTAGTGTTGTTCTGTCGGTATCAAGTCACCTGTTGTCGAAGTAATGTGGATATTTTATAGGCTAATAGTATGTTCCACACTGGACTTTTTTTACTGGTGCGAAACCGTAAAAGACAAACAGGAATACCTACCGTAACTCTTCTTATTTCAAATGTTGTCGTGTCCCGAACAACCTCATTGAAGTGCTTTAGGGGTTCCAGGAAATTATGAAGTTCGACCCTGTTCAATCTGTTTTCCCTTCTCAGCTCACTGTTTGGTTGTCTCTTACGTTTTAGAAAGAAATTTAAGACCAGATCAGGTGCTACTGTCAAGTTGATCGATCTCCTGAATGAAGGCATAGAGCGTTCGCTGAGCAAGCTCAAAGAGAAGGGCCGAGACAAGGTAAACTGTTCGAAACTTTATTGTACATTTCATCCACGGGTCCCCTAGTCTGTCGTTTATTTTACGCACACGAAGGATCACTTTATGGCTGCCATTCACAGGAAATCAGTCCAGAAGACTGTTTATGTCAGGGGATTGCAATAATTTCGTCGAATGTGACGACGGCCACCACTACTCCAAGGAGCCCGAGGCGACCTGCGCAGGAATTTTCTGCATCTGCGGCTTCGTTAACGTCCTTTCCTCTCTCTCTCTCTCACCTCGCCTAGTGAGGACACCCCAGTTGACTTTTCTCTGGTTCCGCTCAGCGGTCTAAGTGGTTGCTGTGGTGTGCCGTTGTGCTCAACAGAGCCTAGCAAGACCACAGCAGAGTTCAGTTCGGGTCAAAGGAGTATTACTACCTCGCGCAACTAAACATTTTGGGTGGCCGCTCGTCTATCAGAGTAAATATTCCTTTCTGAACGCCCCATGTTATTCAGCGTCGACGCCATGACAACCACCTGTCGCGCTGATTACTGCGGCATGGTTGTATACGGGGTATACAGGGCAACTCACATGTCCAACTTTAGACTGACATCTTTATTTTAGCCCCCAGATTTCCGTAGAGTTGCTGTTCAGCCTCTCTGGGGACCTCATTTTAGGCCTGTCTGTATTCTGACTCAGCATGCACAAGCTTCTGTTTGTGTGGTACTGGTTTAGGCATTACGTGCTAATTTCTCATCCACAATTCACACGCAGTCCACCGTGACCGATCCCCAGGCGTTTGTGGTTGCTTTGAAAGGGTAGGTGCAGTCCTGTGCCTTCCTACTGCCAAAATGAGGGCAGGCAGCTCCCAACCTGCCGATCACTGCTGGTGAGAAGACTGCGTGCCCCGGTCGGTGATCGTGTGACAAAAACTCAGCAGACTAGTTCGAGGGTTACAAAGCCACCGATGGTGTGGCATAACTGCTCAACTTCAATTTATCTGCAGTAATTCGAGAAAGCACACAGGGAACGCTGGGCGACCCGCTGATTCCCTTGCAGCTGTGCCAGGCGTTGACAGAATATCATGCAGCATGTCTATCTCAACTCATTTATGAGAGGCCTGAGCCCGTCCCTCCCACTTGATGGGGACGGGTTCATTTGCGTCGAGGAATTAGCACGTGTGACACGTAGACGTAGGCTTCCACGCCACATCGGTGACCGCGCCTAGTCTCATAACCAGTCGGCTTGACCCGGGCTGTTGCCATTCGAAATAGGGAAAAGAGGGATTGATCTGGCACCTGAGTTTCTTACCAGACAAGTAAACGCGTGTTTGAACTGTAAGGACACACTGGCAATCGTGACTTTAAAGGTTGGCACGCCCAGGCGCAGGCTCATGCCGCACCGATTGGGATCTGGGCTACCCCCGCACTTTGTTGTTGCATAACATCCTGTTCAGTGTAATTTGTGGACCTGGGGTTGCGGTGGTACACCTAGGTGGGGGTTTTGCCACCGCAGCCACCTGCGCCCTCCCGCCTCCGGTCTTCTTGACTCTGCCTTGACATCAGGCCCTGGTAAGTGAGGAGGGGAGAGCGCGGTAAATGCAGCGAAAGTCTTCTACCACTTAAAACAAACGCACGCGCAAGCCACCGTTCCTAGTCTTACCCTCCTGTGGAGCACACGGTGGACATTGTCGGCAGCAATGGTCGAACTGTGGTGTTTTGTTCTCCATTGTGCCTCCTCAACATGCCTCTTTTATCCATCTTTCTCTGCCAGGAGCTAACTCCCGAGGAACAACAGACGGCCGCCGAGGCTGTAGCCTATGGCTGCATCAAGTACGCAGACCTGTCGCATAACCGCAACAACGACTACATCTTCTCCTTCGACAAGGTAAAGCCGTGATCTTGTCTCGATGATGATTGCCTGTACATTATATTTTAACTCCCAGTAGGTGCCTTTCGCCATTTTTATTCCCTTAAGGTCTCAGAAGCGGTTGCCAGTAGCGACTGGACTGCTAGTAGTTGACATATCAGCCTGGATTTTTGAACGTGATTGCACAGTCCCCACTACGGGCAAAGTTTACCAACCGGGTTCTATGCTTGAAAGTTTCATATTCGGTTTTCCATCCTTCACGGTATTGGAGAAAACCAGTAGTTTGCTGTCTTGATAGCCCCTTAAAAACTGATTATTTTTTCAACTTCGGAGTGCCCTTCTAACTGGCCAATACCATGTAGGTCCCAATTCAAGCAAACCTTAAATCTGGGAGAGAACGAGCCTTTACCACATAATTTTCGCCGCAGTTTGGATCCTATAAGACCATTGCGCGAGCGGATGACGATCGAACACTTCGACTTAGACACATCCACGAATCCTCCCATGGCTACCTGTAGACGAAAGATGTTGGCGTCATTGACTTCGCCTTAAAGTTTTATTCTGATCGTTACGAATTCCTCTCGCGAACACTAGAGTTAGACGGCCTGTGATCTTTGAGAGAGGGAGAAAGAGGGGGATTCGCTTTATTTTGAAATCATAAGTTCAAAATTTACGGCAAAAAATTGGCTCCATTCACTATGGGCAGTAAATAAGTTAATAGATTATTCCAGAGTCAAAAAGTTTAACACAAAAGGAACGATTATTATGGGGACAGTTCAAGTTTTAGCTTCTGTCTTTCTATCTCTTCACACGTAAGATAGCACGCCAGGAATGGCAATACAGAAGATCGAAAAGCCGGTGTGCGACAAGGCATAAGTCGGAAGCTGCGGCGCATCGTGCGGGAAGACTTCGCAGAAATGAGATCAGAATGCAAGGGATAGGCAACGTCATCTATAATCCGACCAGCAAATTGCTTGACCGTATTGAAATGTCTTTGTAGGATAATGTCAATTAAATAAAGATAAGAAACACCAGCGGCAGAAGAGAGCATTCGGAGGACTCGTGTTAAAACTAAAAGATCTTTTTTGAGCAAAGCAGGAAAAATTACAGGAGAGCCGTGTAGGATAAGAGGAAGAATGCAGGCATCGATGAATCGCCAGACTAAGGGTCGAGGTGTATGGTAGGAACGTAAACGACGAATGTAATAAAGAAGTTTACGAACTTTAGTAAATAGGGACTCAGTATGGAGGGAAAATGAAAGATTTTTTGACAAAGTAACGCCAAGGTACCCGAAAGAGGATACCTCGTCAGAGGATTCGGACCAGGAGAGGACCGCAGTCGGAAAATGCACTGAACTGATTTTTGGTTGTTCATTAGGGGACCATTTTCCACCGACCATAGGAGGACATGGTTTAGGCCATCCTTTAGAGACTGGAGGTGTGTCTGACTTTTGAGAGGGTGTCCAACAACCACATCATCAGCATACTCAATCAAAAGACACTCGTTGGGGGATCTTATGTCGTCGGTGTGGAGGAAGAAAAGGTGAGGGGATAGAATGGAACCTTGATCTACTCCGTATTCATCGGGAAGGACCATAGATTTCCGCATGCCCTGTTTTATAGGCAACTTTTCTCCCTACCTAGATGCTCGACGACAGGGGAAACACCGCGGCCTACCTGCTCTACGCCTACACCAGAATCAGGTATTTTGCACCATTTGTTCTGTTTACTGTCTCCCAGGTCCTTGCAGCTTTCAAAAACTGGTACGGTTTACTCTCCTCCCCCCTCCCTTTTCAATGTTTCCTTATCCAAAACGCTACTGACACCTGGTTGTTCTTCGTCACGGACTGTAGCAAGTTCAACCCGCCTGCTTTAACCTTGCATAAACCCATTTCATCGTAATTGTGATCAGCGGGGAGTGTCCATGGCTGCAGAAAACCACGCCCGGCAACCCCTTCGCTTGGCGGGCTGGAACGGATAAAGAAAGTCAGCGAGCTTCCCCTAACTCCGCCTTGATGCTTCCTATATGAAGCTTGATCCGGGCAGTAAGGGGGGAAAACCAGTCGCGCCTGTGGCTCGCGTAGACGGTGGTCTTATGCCAGTGGATCTGTGGGGTCACTGGGTCCCTCGGAGACAGTAGTGGTCCTCGCTGCTCGCGACAGGCCAGCTGTCGGACCATGATTGTGAACGAAGAGGATTTTAGGACCCGTGATGTCGCGCCTCTGTCACCAAGCCCGTAGTGGCTTCCGGGGAGCCAAACTGGCGGATGTTGTGTAGGTGATTTATGACGGAGATAAGGGAAGGATCTCACTGGCGTCAGTTTTCAGATCACCGCGTGTGTAAGGACTCCTAAACAAAAGGTGTGTTCAGGCCAGCATGATCATTTACTCGGTGAGGCCTCTTTTACTGGACGAAAAAGACATGCTAGGTTATCAGGGCGGAAAAACACCAATACTTTAACCGGTCAGTGAATAGAGCGCCCGAACGTAGATTGAATCCGGAGCTCGAAACCTTCCGCGCTCGGTTGAGCATGCTAGCTATCTTTACGCAGCCTTTAACCCTATCAACCTGAAATGTATAGAACATGTAATGTCCGTGGTCATTCCTTTAATCATGCTTTGATTGGCGGAGCAGATCTCGGTAAAAAAAAAGAAAAACTTATAGCCTTGCTCTCCCTGCAAAAAAACAGGTTAAAGTTGGAAATGCTTATGAGTGTTACTGACCTAGAACGCTCTCCGCACTGTTTCATTATCACACGACTTCCCCTGTTTGGCGCTAGCCTGCCGTTTTCGGTCAATCATATACAGTCCCCACCGTGATCTGCAACTGTACTGTAATTGGGACAATATTCTTGCCATCGAGCATGACTTGAATCCACTTTCGCTGTTTTTCTCCCTTGCGCATGTGTGCACTACCAGGTCAATTGTCCGAAAAACTGGTTGGTCGCCTGAAAAATTGGATGAGGTTCGCAAATCGGCACACGTAGTCCTACATCATCCGTCGGAGTTAAAGCTGGCCAAGACCCTCTGCCGCCTTCCTGAGATCCTCTACCGACTGCAGACGGAGCTTCTCTTCCACAAGCTCTGCGATTACCTCTACGAAGTGAGCTGTGTCTTCACGGAGTTCTATGACGCCTGCTACTGCATTGAACAGGACCGAAAGACCGGTAATTGCTTTCTCCGCCTGCGCTTCTTCCTCCTTTTCCTCTTTTTCATATGACCTAGTTACCCACTAAGTCTGTTCAGAAGAGAAGGGCGAGGATGGTCTTTTCGCCGGATTTACTATTTACCGGACCAGTATCCAACTTTCGGTTGTGCTTCCACGTGGACAAACTCCGGTAGCCGCATTGATTGGCGGGTGAAAGCAGATGAGAGTAGCCAGTACGTCTCCGGTTCCCGCGAATTCGTGTGTGAAACCTGGTTGAATTAGGAGAGATAGGAACCAGCTGTGTTGTGGCACGCACAGACGAGTCAGCCATTCCACCCTATTCCACCGCCTTTCCGTGGTATTTCCAGTAGAACGCGTTGGTTCTGCTAATAGAAAATAAGGATAGGGTTTTGTTGACTTTCCTCACTATAATCTAACCCATGTGAAGTCACCCCAGGGCAGTTGAGGTCGTTGTGTTCGATGGCGATCTATGCTGTCTGCAGTAGTAGAAGTGGCATTTGCTACCTATTATAGTTGTCAAGTAAGTCACAGGCCTGGCGTTGAGATGTCAACTTAGGGAAGGTGCAGAAGGCGATCCGTCTTAACTGTGTTGCCGAATTATGCCGGCGGAGGGCTTAAGGGGAACCGAGAACCGCTGGCCGGTCGAGCAATATCGCTTGACTGTGCCGCGGCCTCCTAGATGGTTGGAGGTGGATTCCGCTCCGGTGATTGACTGGTGCCTAATAGTGTTCTTTCGTGTACAAGTAGGAGGTGATTCATCAGCGTCGCTGGACGTTGGAGCAATATCACCCGAGCTTCTTGACCCCATAACAAACACTTGTCCCCCTCCCCCCAGTAACCCAGAACGTCGGCAATGGTGGCAACAACCCACCGCCCGCCGCCATTTCATCTGAAGCAGCCAGTGACCACTTTCATAAAATTTTAGTTGAATTTATGGAATTTGTGTTTGAAGGATTGCTAAAGTGATATTTTACTATTGACTAGAACGAAGCCTAATCCTAAGTCATTTCGGTCACATCAAGATGCCAGCTTTTGAGTTCACTTCTTTTCGCCCGCCCGCCCGCAAAAACCGCATTTGGTGAAAAATGGCTTCTTAGGCTTTCCAAACTTCATGCTGCCTATTTTCCATGTTAGGAAAATAATCGATTCTTCTACGCACCCAAGCAGACACCATCTAGCACTCACACAACTTTGAAATCAATATGAACTGCGTGGTATACTTCATAAGGAGAAGCGATAAGCGGACTAAACGGCGTTTTTTGAATGGGCTTTTCGTGGTCTTAAAGAGTCTTTTGATTGCAAGCATTCTAGAACTGGCAAATACTCTTTTTTCGAGTGCCAAATTCGAAGAAGGCGTGATTTGCTACCAAAAATAGTACAACAAGGAGTATTTTGGTTAAGTTTTCTGTAAAATATCTTTGAATTTGTCAGGACATAGATGACAAAATGCCTCCTAACTAAATAGTCGTTTTTTATCGAATGTCATCTTTGCCGACAGACGAAAATAATTGCATTCAAAGGCGGGGATCCTGGGTTGAGTAAAATATTTCGCGATTGTGCAGCATAATAATCAACATTACAAACCCACTTAATGCATGTTGACCCGACCGTGAAAAACTCGGCGCCTCGGTGGGATTCGAACCCTCGCAGTAAGGGGAAGGCGTTAGTACAGCCAACGCTCTAACCACTTGAGCTACGACGACGCGAGTTTAATCACATTTGGGTCAAGTTACCCGCCCAACCAAATCCACATTTATGAAGCCCACTTAAGGAATCCTTCCTAATCGAAAACACATTTCAGGATTTCGGCCAGCATTTCATGGTCTCGATCACTGACTGTACATGCATTCCAGGACCCGAGACTTAATTGTATCGGCAGATGTGGCCGAAAACCGGTAGATTTTAAAGATAAGCCCAATAAGAGCAGCTGGTGCTGGACTCGAGCGCAGTGACTGGCCTGGCACCAATCCCCCACAGCACGCTCGACCTGTCCCTTTTGACTGGTGTGGGTTTCGTACGGAATTCACTCCATTCTTCTTTCACTCGTCAGTCGAAGAAATTACTCCAGTTTGGCTGCTGCACTCCGCACTGGTTCGCGTAAGCATAAAACTATGACCCCGGCGTGTAAAGTGGCATCAGAGTAGTAGGATTACTACTTCCTACAGCCGGCTAGCCACTCGACTGCACTTGTGCGTCCACCTACTGTCCGTTTACAACACCTGCGTCCGGCCCATAGACCAGAAACTTGATTACTGTAAACAGAAGATGCGTGCAAACTCTCAAGCCCCAGCCTAACTCCTAACAGGTACGTCTACGAAATAAGATCTTACCAACTCCACATCTTAAATTCCCAGCCATCAAGAAGATAGTCCGGTGTAGTAAGGTAGCCCACTCGTCACGCGTTGGGTAGACTGTCTCACATTCCGTTAGTAAAACCCAGTAGTCTGCATAGCCGCTGCTGTCTAGGTTGCCTTCGCATGCCTTGGGTGTATTTACCGCGCTAATCACCATTTTTTCCAAGTCCCCGCTGCCTAATGCGAAGTCCGACGCAGGTTAGGTCGTACTGCGGACACCAGGCGTGAGGCGCTTTCCACCAGAAAGAAGTCAACCCCTGGATTCAGCAGTCGCCAGAACCCCGTCTTTTGGTGACTCGAGACGAATCCAGCCTCTTGTGACCTACATCGCTGTTTTTTTGCAGCCCGCCTTTTTCGAAGTCCATGAAGTTACGTGAAATGGAAGGAGTGACGTCTGGTAGCACACAAGTGGGTTCCTGACTACCGGTGGCCAAGACATCCGACACTTTAGCCGGATGAGTGGATAGAGCCACGTCCGAGTTGTTGTCGCTTGGTCCTGGCGTCGGACCCCCACTCTCGCTCTGATTTATCGTTGCTCTTGATCTCGATACAACAAGACAAAAGGTGTTCCTATGCTGAGAACATCTCTACAACCTTCGCTTAAACTAGAACTACACTTACTAGTACGTTTCTAACTCTTTTGGATACTGATCTAAAGGCAGAAAATATGATCGGACGGACCGGGGTTTTTGTTGTTGCTCGCGAAGAAATGTCCCTTCTGGACGAAAACCCAGAGCGTGACCGTGTGGGGAGCAGCAGCCCGATGGAGACGTGACTCGAAGCCGGACATCTCCATCCACCGTCCTCGGTTATGAGTGAAGCTTTGTCCGACAGCAGTTTGCATTTTATCACTGTCACGTCTTAGGACCGTTTTATAGATGACCCTTTCGCTTCGCCACACCAGACAGTACTGCCGCTGAGTGGCTTTGCTTGCTTTGCAACAGGCTTTCACTGAAGGCCGTTCCAATAACTACAGCATGTGGGGACACAGCCGGGGGTCCACAATTAGGTTAACAGACAGGCGCCGCCTTTCCGCGGTTCCTGTCGCCCTGGGTCGGATTGCTAGCAGCGTGGGTTAGATCTCAATTGGTAGCCAGGAATGGGGAGGCGGACGGCCAGGCCCCTGTCGTACGAGAATAGTGGGAAAGGAGATTATATGGGTTGGGTAAATGGAAGGGCTCGTAGAGGAATGCTGGAGTTTCTGGGTAAAAGTAAAGTTACCAGTAAAAGTGCTGGGAAGCTTTAAGTAGGTGGAATAATGGCAGAAAATTAAACCCTACGCTTAGCCCTAAAATCCAATCCTGAATAGCAACCGTAAGGCCTAACCCTAAGTCTAGAAACGGAAACGTAACCAAAACCCTAAAACTCAATGCTAACCCAAAACCTAGCCATAACCTTAAATCTAACCCCAACCTTAACTGTAACCCTGACGGGAACCTAAACCCTAACACTGAAACCTGATCTTAAAACGCAAACCCTAATCCGAAAACTTAACCTACTCCTAACCCCAACCCTCACTAAACCCAACAGCCTGACCGGAACGGGCGACCTGCCTAACTCAGTAAGAGCACACCTACTGATAACAAGTACGTGCGTCGACAGTATCAACGCATAATGTCTGGCTGCCAACTGCGATCTTACCGCAGCGTGTTTTCCACTAGTATAATTTGTTTTGACCTAACTGTGGGCAACCTCGGTGGGATTCGAACCCACGACACCAAGAGGGAGGGCCTTAATACGGCCAACGCTCGAGTCGCCTGAGCTACAAGGCCCCACCGGGAGTCGTACCCTGCCAAATCCTTATCACCATTCTACTCGACCCGACCACCAGCCTCAATCCCCCTCCCCCCGGCATTTTTCAACTGTTCGCCTGAATTTTGATCTTAGGCAGACTGTCAGCCTAAACCTTACCCTGTCGGGCTCTCAACTAGCCTCCTTAGCATTCTAAAAGATGGAAATGGCAGTTCTATGTCCGTGTGATATCGCAAATGGCAACTTTGTTAGTATGCCTCTGAGATTGCAGCAGTTGAAGCTGTCTGTTCAGATGACCGTAGCGTAACGGTCTGCCAACTCTTCTTTATGTAGGTGAAATTGTGAAAATCGATGAGTCCAGGATTCTCCTCTGCGAAGCCACCGCGACCATAATGAAGTGCTGCTTCGATATCCTCGGCATCCGGACGGTGGAGAAAATGTAAACAGGACGGAGGAGGACCAGACATCTGTCGGCGTTGATTATTTGTTTCTTGTTTTTTCTTAATATTACAAGTGTTTCGGTTGGATCCACTGTCTCTCCCCGCCCCCTGGCACTTCCGTGGGTTTTAGGTAGCAACGTTTGCTGACTGAGATTCGTTTTTGTATGGGGGGTTAAGTCCTTACCATTGCCACTAAGATTTGCGTGTACCGTGCATCTGCCCGGTCTGCCCCTCCCTACGTTTGTGAATGCGACTGGGGTGGTTCGGGCATGTTCCTCGTCGTCCACCTCAGGAGCTCAGTGTTACTGCCCTCGATCCGGCACCGTTGCCCCATTTGAAGTGTCGAAGAGGGGGTCAACTCAAAACCTGGCCCGACACAGTCCGTCAAGACATGGCGGTAGTTCTTGGACCTTCGGTATTCGGTCTACGTCGTTGGCGAAGGGAATGGATTGAGCTGTCCAGATCTGCCGCCGCGGATCGTCACGCGTGGATAGGTACAGTTCGTGACATGATCGAGGCCGGCTAGGCCAGGCATGATCGCAGCCGTATCAAGTACAAGTAGCCCTTTATAAGCACCGCGAGATTGGGCCCCGGGCCCAAATCTATAATGTAGAAGTGACCGTGAACAGGGGGGGTCGAACGAGTTTCGAGTCTCGCATGTGCGAAAATAGTTCCTACTGGTCGCCCAGTTGGACACCCAGCTCCGCAGTTGTGCAGTCGCTTTGGCCCTACCGCCCACACGCGTCCACATCGTTGCCAGTGGTGACTCACCACACGCAGGACTGCCCGACCAATCACAGTGACTACCGTGCACATCCACACCGCGCTCACTTCCACCGCCGCTTAGTTGCAACTGCTTGCGCGACCCGGCTTGGTAAAGAGCATCCTACCGACTTCCGCTCTGCTCTCCGACACGGCAGTGCAGTAGTAGACGTGGTGATAGTGGTAGTTAGTAACAGAAGTAGTATTATTAGTAGTAGTAGTGGTAGTAGTAGTAGTAGTGGTGGTGGTAGTAGTAGTAGTGGTGGTAGTAGTAGTAATGGTGGTAGTGGTAGTAGTGGTGGTGGTAGTAGTCGTAGTAGCAGTAGTGGTGGTAGTAGTAGTTATTAGGAGTAGTAGTAGCAGTAGTAGTAGTAATAGCAGCAGCAGTAGTAGTGGTATTAGTAGTAGTGGTAGTAGTAATGGTGGTAGTAGTAGTAGTAGTAGTAATGGTGGTAGTAGTTGTAGTAGCAGTGATAGTAGTAGTTGTAGTAGTAGTGGTGGTAGTAGTAGTAATAGTAGTGGTAGTAGTAGTAGTAGTGGTATTAGAAGTAGTGGTGGCAGTATTAGTAGTGATGTTAGTAGTAGTAGTAGTAGTAGTAGTAGTATTGATGGTAGTAGTAGTAGTAGTGGTGGTAGTACTAGTAGTGATGTTAGTAGTGGTGGAAGTAGTAGTAGTAATAGTGGTGGTAGTAGTAGTAGTAGTATTGGCGGTAGTGGTAGTAGTAGTGGTGGTAGCAGTAGTGGTAGTAGTTAGTAGCAGTAGTGGTGGTGGTTGTAGTAATAGTAGTAGTGGTGGTAGTATTAGTAGTGGTGGTAGCAGTAGTAGTTGTAGTAGTAGTAGTGATGGCGACAGCAGTTCGCACTGGCGCATGCTTGTTCCATGCGGCCATTCCGGCCACCATATCGGTCGATCAGCCCGTCCTTCAGGGCCGGTAGATATACGAAACGTCTTGCCTTTCTTCTATGCTGTAAATTTATTTATCTGAACCGTGGGCTACTGGAAAAGTGGGATGCTTGTGTAGCCAGGAAATGGGATGTCGGTTGTTCGCACACGCCTTGCAAGCTTGTCGTGCGTAGTCTGACCAAAGTTGAACCGATGCAAATGCGGTAGGTCGGCCCGTCGAATTGTCGGGTGACGATACGATCCTCCCTTTCGTCCCCACGAGAGATGACTGTGCATCATGGCCGCTTAGTTCTCTGATGACGAAGTCGGTAGTTCAGACGGGACTTTTGTCTCGGACCTGTGGGCCAAGTTGCCGTCTCATAGCGCATATCCTAACGCCAGGGAGGTCTCACGAAAATTAATTGGCCCAGTAGGGATGTCGGCGATGTGCAGCGGTCTCGTAACTAAAAAGGTCCGAGTGCCTTCAGAAATAGGAAAATCACTGGCAACCGCGTGTTTGCGGATTTTCTGTCGTTTTGTTTCGTTCCGTAGGACTAGATGCGTCTGGTGGCGTTGCTGATGATGATGATGGTGGTGGTGGTGGTGGTGGTGATGATGATGATGTAGTAGTAGTAGTAATAGTAGTAGCAGTAGCAGCAGCAGTAGTAGCATCCACCGCCGTATTTTTGTTTTGAGTCTGATGTTTCGGTCGACTATACCGGCTACCAGTAATCATTGGCTGCCAAATCCACAGAGCAGCCCGTCCTTTAGGGCCACTAGATGCGCGGATCACTTTGTCCATCTTTTACACTGTAAAGTAATTTATCTGAATCGTTAAGAGTTGGGGCTTTGGGCTCTTAACCAGCACAACATCTCCACAGAAGAGCTCTCCTGTCCGCCAGAACTACTGGACGACCTTCAGGGAATCTACGAAGAGGACGCTTTCTACGGCATTCGGAATCGTTGTTTCCGTTCCGTCCTCACTCTTAATTATCAGGCTCTTGGACAGGACGGAGAGTACGTATGCCAGGTCACCGCACAGGAAGGCGTCGAGGTAGAGATGCCGATCCGGTTCCATTTCCCCCTCTGTTATCCCTTGGAAAGACTGGTTTGCCCGCGGTTCGTCTTCAGACTTTTTCGGTTCAATGATTAATCGCCTTATATTCGGTTTCTCGATTCCCATCCTCATTGCAATTACAGTCTTGCTTCGTTATCACCCGACGATCTGTCTAGACCCATCGATGCTGCACACAGAGTAACTGCTGTTATTTTTGTTCGTCGGGCTGCGGAAGGATCACAGTCTCTCGGAAAATCGATGGTGACATTCGCGAGAACTGGAGTTGTGGGGACTGGTGCAGCACCGATCACTCTTCTCCTTTTCCCTCACTCGCGTGTTCCAACAAATGGGGTAGTTCATTGTGACTAAGGGTGGGTTATCCCACAATGATCGGTCTGGCATGAAGCCCAGTCTGGGCGTGCCTCAAAACACTTCACCACGCGACTTCCGCTTTTGCCCGAAATTCAAAGCATTTATTGGGCTGTAACCGTCTCTTCCTTCTATGCAGGTTTGCTGAACTACACAAGCATGGGTTTGGTCATCGCGAGATGACTACAACGTGCTGTCGGTTGTTTGGCGAATCTTATAAATCGCTGCTCATCCTTGGGCACATTTGCCCCGCCCAACGAAACTGCACCGATATTTCGCCTGTCGTTTCCAACGTCGTGCAACCAGGCCAGATCATCGGGCATTTTGGGTCAGATGTGGTTATGTAGCCCCACCTGAAGTAAATAAACCCCAGCCACCTGTAACACGGGACGGGTGGTAATAGGGGGGTTTCTACAGGTGGGGCCGGGGGACGCTCAGACGGCGGTTGTATGCAAAAAGAAAAACTATCTGGAATGCGCGAGAATGGTTGAGAAATAGTTGTCCTAATTCCAACCCCAGCGGTATTGCGTCCATCAGGTGAGGCTGCATAACCGCATCTCACCGGCATTTTATCATGGATCTTAGGGTAGTCTTTATTACAGCCATCGTAGTCTATCAGTCCACATAACGACCAATGTGTCCTTCCAGATGGGAGGCTCCCAAGCCACACGTCATAAGATGTTTCAATATTTCATGAACTCCGCGTCAATACCGAACTCGCCTTCATAAGAACCGGAATCAAATTCACCTGCGGGGACTAAGTAGCCTTTTTGCTGAGATGACGTCTTCGGAAGTTTGATTTTGGGTTCAGTCTTTCTTATCTTAACCCTGCGAGTTTGTGCTGAAAGCACGCGTTGAGGCAGTTTGTTATGGTTTAAAAGCACAACCACACCATTGGCTTAATCGACTTGTGATTTTTTGACCATCCCATGTTATATGTGTACGTGTATGGTTTTCCAGGGGCTACAAAAGGTTCCTTTCGATGCCCGAGCTAGTTTTCCCTGTGTTGGCTACTTATAAAATCTGTTTGCTCGGTTCTAATGCTTACGATGTCGACAGTGAGACAGTACTTGTAACGTGATTGGGAATTCTGCGAACCAGTGGTATTCAGGTGCCACATAGTAGCCGTGGTGCTCGATGGCTGCTGCTGGAATACCGTACGCGAGGATCTTTGCCTTCCGAATCTAGATCCCATGCCAGAGGCCTTGTTGGGAATGGTAGCACATACTACCGGCAGGTTGCATGTGGCAGCATATCTCCTCTTTCGATTGGTGTACCGGTAAAATGGAGGAATCAAAGTAGGCGAGACAATTGACCGTTTCCAGTCTCTGGGAGGGAGCGGGGGGAGAAAGAACAGACGTTGGGTCGTGAAATCGATGGGCAGCGGTGTGACTTATACAGTGCTTCTTTCAATTTCCGGTATTCGTCTTCGATGCGTCCAGCAGCCTTTGCTTGAAGGGAATTTTCAATGTGAGCGCTGCTGAGACTTGAGTTTAATCGGAATGTGAGTTATTCACTGACGAAGAAATAGTCACTTATAGTTTAGTTGCCGCAGTTTAAATTATGGGGCTGATTTGTGTTAATGCGGTTAGTGCCATGCGGCGTGTTTTAGGATGAGACTTCGCGCCGCGCCAGCCGCTGCTTCGAATCTCATCCCCAGTCGTCTTGGCCCGGAGCCGTTAATGCCGAGGAAAGAGAGCGGGGTATGTTCAAATCGGAGCCTTCTCACAAACGGCAAAATGCGCTCTAAAACGGATGCGGCGCACCGCCAGTTGCATCTTAGGGGGTTACCAAATGATGAGGTGACTCCGCCGAAATCAGAAATAAGGGTCAAATGGCAATGGTTCCTTCACAATGTGATCTTTATAGGACAACAATCGGGAAAGGACACCCAAATATCCGTTGCCTATAAATAATACCTGCTATACCTATTTGAGTAGGTTATGGCCCTACATATTTGTTGTTTCATCCAACCTCAATTTTATCTGATCTGCAGTGCACATGTTGCCTCACTTAGATTATCATAGCCTCCAACAGTTGAGATGCGACCGCTGCAGACCAAGCCATGGTTAATCAACCCTGATCTAGGTTTACACAGCTGAAGAGTGACAGCAGTAATGGGTTTGCGGCTAAATCTACCATTGCATACCTTAGGAGAGTTGAGAAACGATTGCTGTAGACCGACCTTGGTTTGCCATCCTTCACATATGCTTGCTTAGGTCACGAGCGACGACATTAGTCCGTTTGCGACTAACTTTAGAACAGCAGAGCTTAGGGAAGTTGGGTAATGATCGCTTTAGACCAATCCTATGTTTACCAACCTTGACATTAGCTTCCACAGCTGAAGAGCGAGCGCAGTAGTCGATATGCGGCTTAATCAATGGTAGCCTACGTTTAAACACTTGCGATACGATCGCTGTGGACCGTACCTTTGGCTTATCCATGATGGCCATTTCTTCCTTAGGTGAGGAATGACCGCAGTTGTAGGTATGCGGCTCAATCTATGGCACCATACCCTTTGGACAGTTGCAAAACGATCGCCGTAGACCCATCCTACGTTAAACAACCTCAATATAAGCTTCCACTGCTGACAAGCGACCGCAGTAGTCCCTATGCGGATTATTCTATAGTAGCTTACCTACGGACAGCCGTGACAGCCTCCAACTCTCTGTTGTGTTGGTTGAAGTCCTGGTTATTTGTTGTGTGGACCAGGGGGTGTGGTGGAACGCCAAGGTGAGGATCCGTCCGAGCCATCCACCTGCGGCCTCCCTCGTCTCCGGTCTTGACTCTGTCTTGACACCGGGCTCAGGCGGCGGAGGAGGAGAGAGTGTAGGTAGATGCAGCGCAAGTCTACTGGCACTATAAACCCCTGCGCAAGTCACCGTCCCTGCTCCCACCTGCTGTGGGGCATACGGTGGACATCATCGAAATCGATGGTCGAACTGTCAGTAGTAGTAGTAATAGTAGTAGTAGTAGTAGTAGTAGTAGTAGTAGTAGTAGTAGTAGTAGTAGTAGTAGTAGTAGTAGTAGTAGTAGCATCCACCGCCGTATTTTTGTTTTGAGTCTGATGTTTCGCTCGACTATACCGGCTACCAGTAATTATTGGCTGCCAAATCCACAGAGTAGCCCGTCCTTTAGGGCCACTAGATGCGCGGATCACTTTGCCCATCTTTTACACTGTAAAGTAATTTATCTGAATCGTTAAGAGTTGGGGCTTTGGGAATGCGCGGTTGCACCTTGAATGATTGAGAAATAGTTGCCCTAACCATTACTTCCAACCTCAACAGTATTTTATCCATCGGGTGGGGCTACATAACCACATCTTAGCATTATCGGTTATCAGTTTAAAGGAAAAACTTGGTCGCACAAGACGCAGCGGTTATGCTACTTCCACAACCCTAAGTTGGGACTATCGTGATGTTTACTTCCTAGTCACTTGGATGGAATTCTATTGCTATGTTTATTTAAATTCTACGCCATCTTGACTAGTTCGTAGTCTTTTTTGTCCTTAGGAAACCACAAGGCTGTCAAAATAACCTCGAAAATCCATTTTTGGGGCGTTGATATTGCTGGGACTGACGTCGAGATTTCGTCATCTCCAGAGCGCAATGCTATTGGCTTTTCCGTCAGCACGAAAGTCGAGCTTTCTGATTGGCTGCCAGATCACCTGCCGCCTTCGCGCTCCCACCAGTCGCAGCTTCCCTCGGCCACCAGTTGAAGTTCCAGCGTCAGCAGAAATAACGATTCGATACAATCGCTTGAAGTTACGCCCTTTCCTACTTGGACGTTTTGACTTTAGAAACGGAAGGATAAGTGGTCAAGCCGATGACAGAACTTCCACAATGCGTAAAATACGGACTGGAAGAGGCTTCCGCGAATTAAGTCCTTTCAACTTCAGTCAGTCCAAACCCGGAACTGGGTATGGCTGGCTTGCAACGGCTAATAGGCCAGAAATGGCCATCCCAGCTCCCCTTGTATTCGGCGGTATTCCTGCATAATTTATGATCACCGTGCGGCTGTTTGTGGGGCTCTAGATCGATTCCTAAATCACAAGGGGTGCAGCAGGTCCCTTAATGCGACCAATAAACACTCTATATCATAGTTAATTTACCCGATCGCGCCTGACAGGACGACGAGCTTGTTGCTCGATGGTTGCAGCGTTAGACTAATAACATGAGGTTTGACATGGCAGGCTGATGATAGTCAATAAACCACGAATGGTGACTCCAGTCTCCGTTGTCTTTGCCGAAAATCTCCTGTGTATATTAGTAGTCGCTGCAGAACCCTAGATCAAACTTCCAAGTCCAACGGGACAAGCAAGTCCTGTAACCCGACCGGTGAGCGTCATTCAATCATAAAGTTGAGGTTGACATTTTGTCACCCTTTTGACTCTGTTAAGTTCCTAATCCTACTCCTACTGCACAAAATGGGAACCGTTAGGCTACAAAACCAAAAGGCACCACCATCAAGTTTAAGTTTATCCTTTTTTAAATGCCCTTGGAAATGAATGCGCGGATTTGGAGTAAATCCTGGTCAGATGTGGTTATGCAGCCCCACCTGAAGTAAACAAACCCCAGCTACCTGCAATACGGGACCGATGCCAATAGGGGTTTTTAAAGGTGGTGCCGGAGGTCGCACAGGCAACGAGGTCAAGTAGTTGTATGCAAAAAAGCTATTGGGAATGGGTGGTTGTACTTTGAGTAGTTGAGAAATAATTGCTTTAACCCCTAACCCGAACATCCAACCCCAACAGTATTGTGTTTATCAGGGGGGCTACATAACCACATCTTACCTAAATGCTCCAAAATAATACTCCTTTGGCTTGCTTCGAATGTTGATTGGAACATTTGAGCTGTAGTCGATCAGCCACTGCAAAATAGCCTCTCAGCATCCGACAGCTGTCAACTGGCAATCAGTAGCACGCAAATACTGAGTGATTTCCCGCACTGACAACACAAGAACCAACTAAAAGCCCAGACATGTGTGTTTCGCCAATCATGCGGATCATCGCTGTGGTCCCCTACGTTCGCCGTGTGCCCTCTGGCATACTAACTGGCATGTTTCCTGAAAAAGCTTCAATTTCTTGCATTTGGACTCACACCCTGTCGACGCGAAATCTTAATTTTCGCATCCAGATGAAACCTAGTGGAGAGTTACCCTACCTACAGTAGATGGGTCAACTCATAAAATGTCAACTGAATTTTCGAAATGCGTTTTTGTTTCGAAAAGATGAATTAAGTAGGGTTATAAAACAAGTCAGTCTGCAACGTAATTCTATAATATTTCAGGTGCCTCAGGACGCCAGCTTTCGAACGAACTTCTTTCCGGCTGCATGTAACAACTATACTCTCTAAAAAGTGACTACTCAAGTAGCATGCACTTTCTCATCGGAGGAAGGATATAATTCGGTTTCAAAAAAGTTTTTAATTATGCGATTTTTTATATCGTGAAATGGCTGTTCATAAAACGTCATGTTTTTGCATTTACCAACGTGGCTTGTAAAGCTAACAATATGGATTATATCCACTGCTCAATTTTATGAGCCCCATATGGTCTCCTCTTAATACCGTAGAGAAATGTGTAGTGACATTTAAGTCTGTTTTGTTTTAATCAGTTACAATACGCTTCGATACAACTTTGAATAAGACAAACAACACGCACGTGCACTTTTACCTGCCGACGACTTTGTTCTTATTTACTAGTTTGTAACTGTTGGGACACTGCTATTTTCGTATCCTGGATAGCCTACTCGCTGTGCCCAACTAGTGGGTTTGTCTCTTACACTGGTGACCCTGTATCGTTCATAGCTCCTTCCGTTTAATCTCTGTGCATAACTATTTCCATTCGGATTAATCCTCCCTCTAATTTTTATCGATCAGATTATTCATCTAGCCCTTATTTGCTATCCACACTGTCTCACCCTTTCATCCAATACGAGCGCTACCCTTCAGTCTCACCGTCAACGCGCCAGTCCTCTACCCCATTTATCTGACCTCTGACCGACCCCCCGCTAATTATGTCCAGCGATTCTAGCAGCCAGCCCATAGCCGGCATTCACACTTTTGACCTGCCATCCGTGTGGCTCGGTGACATCGCGTTATGGCTGCGCACTGTAGAGTCACGATTCGCCCTCCGTCAGATCACACGAGAGGATACGAAGTTTCACTATGTTGTGGCAGCACTCCCAATGGACATCGCCACCGACCTCCGCGACATCATAGATTGCCCGCCCACAGAAGCCCCTTATACTGCCCTAAAGGAGGCCCTCATTTCCCGCATTTCCCTCTCAACACAAAAACGTCTCCAGCGTTTAATTTCTGAGGAGGACCTCGGTGACAGGAAGCCTACGCAGCT
>CACRXP010000132.1:622932-635390 GCA_902702965.1 Spirometra erinaceieuropaei | reverse complement strand
CCAGAAGTGTTTTTCCGTCGGAGCCGAAAATCTGAGCAGTACCTTTGACTGTGGTACTGTAAACCGCCTCGACTGGTGCGCAAACGCCTCTCATTCCATTGCTATTCTCATACATCTGGATTTCCTTGGCCTTGTGAGTCATGCAGACGTCCTGCATTTCTCGCAGTCGTTACTGTACAAAGCGGCGACACCCGGAGAAGACCGTTTTGCTTGCGTCGATCTGGTAGTCGAAGTAGGCTTTGTGCAGCTTGTGCCTTCCGGCGAGCAGGTTGCTGATGTCTGCGTCGTTGCTGTCTAAGAAGTCCTGGTGTTGACGACGTGCGCATCCGAGACGTACAAGGCAGTCGAGTGGATAGCAATCCGCAGTTGACAACGGTGGCGTTGTCTTACGGAACCTGCAGTTCTTCCAGGCCCTGGGCTAATCTATTGCCCAAATGCAAGCGGTGAGCAGAAAAATTCAACAGAGCGGTATCCAACTCACTTGGTGGTCGCATACCTTGTGGTCTCCCATGGGATTGCAGATGGAGCCTCATCTTGGAGTTGACGAGGCGATGATGTCTCTGTCGATCGGCGTCGCAGATCACCTTCGTCACTAGTACGTCCTGTCGACCTCGCCTCCGGACGAGGACGTAGTCCAGCAGCTGCCAGCGCCGCGACCGGGGGTGCAGCCAGATCGCCAGCTTTTGCATCGAAAGATGGAAGGTGTTGGTGAGGAGGAGGAGGAGGAGGAGGAGGAGGAGGGGCGGCGGTATCCTGCGCAGGTTCGGAGAAGAGGGAGGCTGCTAGTGTTGCAGCCGCCGATTCCCTGTGGACCCAACACTCCCCTCCTGGCAGCGTAGTCTGTCACGACGCGGCATTGAAGTTACCAATAACAGTCAGCCTGTAAGCCTTTGGTACAGTCGCCAAGGGTGCTTGAAGCCATCGTAGAATTTGTTCTTCAGCTCTAAACTGATCAATGGGGGAGCGTAGGCGCTGACGACAGTGACGAATTTAGTTCCTTGGAGGGGTAGTCTCAGGGTCATTAGGCGGTCGTTGATGCCCTGCGTCAGACGTGAAAGCCATTTTATGATGTCGTTGCAGATGGTAAAGGCGACGCCATTGTCGAATCGCTTTGTCTTTGGGCAGCCGCTACAGAAGAAGGTGTAGCTGGCACCCACCTACTGCAGTTGGTCTTGCTCGGAAAAGCGAGTCTCGCCTTGTGGCGCACCATTTCTTGAGCGACTGGTACCGTTCTCCGTTCCTCCCGGCTGCTCCCCGGATTGTCTAAAAGAGGACTAGCATTCTCCACTGGCAGAGTGAGCGAACTCTCTCTAGCAACCTTTGGCGTGGGACGGGGAATGAGGATTAGGGTTGTTACTTTGGGGACACACAACACCGGATACTCTCACCTGCTTTAGTCCGCCAGTCGTGGCGTTTATTGGACTGTGACCGCTAGGCGGAGCCTTTCTTCGGGGAGCCAAAGATAAGATTTGGATGTCAGCTGAGAACCGGGAAGAGCAGTCTGCATCTGTATGGTGCCGCCTACCAACCATGCACGGGTGCCCCCTAATTAGACACATCTACAGCCCAGCTGACGTGATAACTTGGTCCTCTGAGGAATGAAAGCCAGGCTTCAACGGTTCCCTCTCAATGCGGACCTTATGGCGTTCTCACTATGTCGAGTCGTCCACTTTTGTTGACTGATACATCTAGACGGGGACAAGTTCATGTGTACATGCGTAGACGGGCCGCTTAACTTTGTCAGCACCTGGGTTGGCGCTCATCTCCGGTCGTCTACATCAAAGTAAGGTGGATGGGTGAGGGGGGAGAGTGTGATGGATGCTGCTCAAGCCCACCTCCCTACAACCTAATTCATACGGCTGTAAGCACCTCGTGGAACTACAGTTGGCGTGGTAGCTTGCGACAGTGGAATAGTCAACTAACCTGAAGTGCTGGTCAACCGAAAAATCGACAGGCAATGTTAAATCAAATTTAGAGAGGATTCTAAGCCTGGTAGTAGCCGGACATCGAACTGCCTAGGGTCAAGTTGACCATTACGTGGCATGGGTATCATTTGATAGTGATGCTCTTGACTCAGGAACCGTCTTAACTGGTCTCGGCGTTGACGAATTAATATGGAGAGCTGTCGGTTATGGTATGATATTCCGCCTTTTTGAAAAATAGCTGATTCGTCGGAAATCTGCAAACGTACCAATCAGCATATTCAGGTAGTACGCTGTCCTTCATACGCATCTTTTCTAAAGAATGGCATTACCGAAAAAGATGCGCGATGGTGGAGTTGCCATTTCTGGCCTTTTAGCCGACATCGGCCAGCCGCACCCAACCCAAGGTTTGCAACCTCTTAGACTCGAATCCGCGTCGTGTTGGTTAGAAGTCCAGCGTTTTAACCATTGAGCCACAGGCCCATTGTCCTGTCGGTTGCGATCGGACCCACTAACTATGGTAGAGGGACGCTCACAAATCACGCGGGCTCAGACCTCAGGGATAGTAAGACCTGGGATTGGGTTTGGCTGTCTGGCGATGGCATATAAGCCTGGAATGGTGGTTGCAATTTCCCTTTATCGGTAATATCATTCTGCCTGTATTACTAGCCTCTGTGCGGTTGCCTGCGGGACTCTAGATCAAACCTCATGAAACGACGGGACGGGTTTGACCTGTAACACGATCGATAAACGCACCCCTACTATATTTTCGACAATCTCTTGCTATACTAATACAATCTGGCAGAGGGATTTCATTCGGACTGATAGTCAAACGAGGAGAGACGTTGAGATTTGGATGTGCTTGGACAAACGAAACCCGCTTGGGCAGGTATTCTGGTGGAATCCGCAGAAAGACCATCAACTCGTTACCGTTTGGCCATGACAAATGCAGCGTCCGCGCGAACTTCTTCTGTGTGCATAGAATCAACTTGCTTAACTTGAATGTGGTCAATGCTGTTATGGCCAGTGTACGCTGTTGTATTTAACTTTGGAACGAAGTTTTGTTTTAGTAGACTAACTGCAATGACTTCTTGGTGTCTACACTGGGGTCAGCATTCCCTTTCTTCATGAAGATGGAGCTGTTCATACACTCTGTCGCACCTTTCGCAATCAAAACTGGCATATGTTTTCCAGCTCCCAAGTAAATGTGAGCAAATCTTCCATTCGGGCGGCCCTAAATCACAGCATTGTTAGCGCCGACATAAAACCCGTCTACACTGGTTGCGTAACCACATCTGCACTGGTTGGAACTGTGGCAACGGCCGAAACGAGATGAGTGTTAACTAAAAGAATATTTCTTTGCTGGTCTTAAACATGTTCACCAGTATCATGACAGTGACGGGATCACTAGAAAGAAAAAATGGTTTTATACAAGAAATTAATGCAGGTTGGGGAAAGAAAAGGAAATCAAAACGCTCTTCACTGATTTGCCATTGTGCGGGTGTGTTTTGAGATAAATTCAGGCGGGGTTTGTGAGGTTTGAACCCTAGTAACTCGGTCATCGAACTTGTACATCGAATACTCTCCCGTTAGAGATACGGACTCACGTCCCGTCAGCTTGGACCGTAACTATTTGGTGTTATGTGGGAGTGTCGTTTACCAGTCTGCCTTGATTGCAGAATGGAAATGGATTTGACGGCCAAATGACTTGGATTCAGGCCTTAGGTGCCCCGTCTGAGATTGGGGGACTACTAGCTTATGACGGTAGATAACAAAGAAATAGTCATTCCAGTATTCCACATATCTTTCAGCAAAAGTTCTCGGCCAGCTCGAGAGGAAAACAATTTTCCTTATAGAACCAATGGCGTCAAGTGAAGCCAACTGACATAGAATCTACAAGGTTTTAGAATTTTCCGGAAATCAGCAGGGTCTAAGTTCTTGAAGAAGAAGACACGATTGCCGGGAAAAATGCTTTATTAGCCTGACGTTTCGGATTCCTGCTCGAATCCATCATCAGAGACATAAGCAGATAAGAGTGGTTCACGCACATGCGGTTGCAGTATTTATAGGATGCAGTAGCCACGCTACCGCATACCTATGAATATTCACAGCTTCCTCCCCTTCATCAGGGATCGTTGCACGTGGCGTGATGGCCGACATTCGCGTCGTTAATTGCTGCAACTTCATCACGTGCGTTGGATGTTGGTGTGATGATTGCTCGACCATCTGACGCACTGACCCGGCCGCGAAGGCCGAGTTTGAACACATGCTGCAACTGGGAATAATTCGACCGTCCGAGAGCCCTTGGGCCTCCCCACTGCACATGGTTCCCAAGGCAACATCAGGCGACTGGAGACCCTGTGGCGAATATCGTGCCCTCAACAGCGCTACCATTCCTGATCAGTACCCCGTGCCTCATCTTGAGGACTTTGCTGGAGCCCTTTTCGGCAAAGCGGTTTTCTCGAAGATTGATCTGGTGCGTGCCTTTCATCAGATTCCAGTCGCCCCTGAGGACATCCCTAAAACCGCCGTCACCACACCCTTCGGTCTCTTTGAGTTCGTCCGCATGCCGTTTGGTCTTCGTAATGCCGCCCAAACGTTCCAGAGGTTCATTGACCATGTCTTACGTGGCCTACCCTTTGTGTACGCCTACATTGATGACCTCTTGGTGGCCAGCCGGAATGAGGAAGAACACAAAGAACATCTTGCCTTGGTGTTTGACCGTCTTGACAAGTTTGGTGTTGTCATCAACCCCTCCAAGTGCGTGCTGGGTGTGTCTTCACTCGAGTTCCTCGGCCATCAGGTCGACTCTGAAGGTTTACGTCCTCTCCCCTCCAAGGTTGAAGCAATTCGTAATTTTCCTCCTCCAACTTCCAAGCGTCAGTTACAGCGATTCCTCGGCATGGTCAATTTTTACCGCCGGTTCCTACCGAACTGTGCTGACCTCATGCTGCCGCTCACCAACACGCTTTCTGGTCCCAAAGGTCCCCTCGAGCTGACTGGTGAAGCACTGACTGCTTTTGAGAGAATCAAGAATTCGCTTGCCGATGTCACCTTACTCACGCATCCCGCTCCCGAAGCTCAGCTGTCTCTGATGGTAGATGCCTCGACTGTAGCCGTGGGTGCAGTCCTTCAGCAACACCTTGCTGGTTCGACTCAACCACTAGGCTTTTTCTCCAAAAAGCTCTTACCGGCTGAGACACGCTACAGTACCTTTGGCCGTGAACTACTTGCCATTTACCTGGCTGTGAAGCATTTCCGGCATTTCCTTGAAGGTCGTGGCTTCACTGTTTTCACTGATCACAAACCGTTGACTTTTGCTCTTCGTTCCCACTCCGACAAATACAATCCGAGGGAAATCGCCCACCTGGACTACATCTCCCAATTCACCACCGACATCCGCCACATTGATGGCACGAAGAATGAGGTGGCTGATATGCTGTCGAGACCCTCACCGTCTTCCCTCCAACTCTCACACGGGATCGATCTTTGTACCATGGCGGCTGAGCAACAGCGAGTCGGTTGTCCTGGTGACGAGTCTGTTAGTGGTCTCCAACTCAAACATGTTCCTCTGACCACCGGTTCTGGTACCATACTTTGTGACGTCCCAACTCCCTTTCATCGCCCTTTTGTGCCCGCCTCGATGCGTCGAGCTGTATTTCAAACTTTGCATGGACTCTCCCACCCTGGGATCCGAGCCTCTCAAAAGCTCCTCGCGGAAAGGTTTGTCTGGCCGGGTATGAAGAAGGACGTCAAAGCTTGGGCTCGGTCGTGTCTGAGCTGCCAGCGCAACAAGGTGCAGCGTCACAACAAGTCCCACCGGGCACTTTCCCCAGTCCCGACGCACGGTTCAGCCATGTGCATCTGGATGTCGTAGGCCCCTTGCATCCATCCAATGGTTTCACCTACCTCCTTACCTGTGTCGATCGATATACTCGCTGGGCTGAAGCTATTCCTTTGCCGAGTGTTCAGGCTGAAACCGTCGTGAAGGCCTTCGTCAGTCGTTGGGTCGCCATTTTCCGTGCCCCATCCACGGTTACGACTGATCGTGGTGCGCAGTTTGAGTCGGCACTCTTCCAAACGCTACTCAATTTCCTTGGCTGCACACGCATTCGGACGACAGCCTACCACCCCGCTGCCAACGGTATGGTGGAACGTTTCCATCGCCAGCTAAAGACCGCCCTGCGTGCCGTAGAAGACCCAGGAAACTGGTCGGACAACCTTCCTCTTGCACTCCTCGGCATCCGCGCAGCTCTGAAGTCGGATCTGGGCTGTAGCGCAGCTGAATTGGTTTTCGGCACTACCCTTCGACTGCCAGGCGAGATGATCACCCCAACCTCTCGTGGAGCCGACGAGACTCCTGACAATCTTGTGCACCGTTGGCGGCAATTTATGCGCTCGCTTTCCCCGGTTCCACCTCGAGCTCCAATGACTGAGTCTTATGTCGAAAAAGACTTGGACAGCTGTACTCATGTGTTCGTCCGGTGTGACCGTGTGCGCCAGCCGCTAGAATCACCATACGAAGGACCGTTCCGCGTGCTCGCGCGCAACACCAAGACCTTCCGGATTCTTCGCAATGACAAGGAGGACGTGGTCAGTGTCGATCGAGTCAAGACTGCTGTTGCAGAGGGAGGAGCCGCCGGACATGTCACTAGAACGAAAATGTGCTGACTCCCTAGCCCCTGTTCCTCCATCTTCCTTATCCCCTGCTCATTCACCCTGTCCACTACCTTGCCCTCTATCCCTCCGTTCCGTATACTTCCTTTGCCCCAATGTCCGCAACCCAAAACTGCAACTACTCCTTCATCAACCAACAACACTGTAACCGCGAGCCATACTCACTCTACTCCTGTGCCCCCTGTATATATCACCCGTAGTGGACGCCATGTTCATTTTCCTGACCGTTTGGTTACTCATGTTTTTTGGACATCAGCAATTCCTTCGGCATCGCTTCGCGCCGCCTTCGGTCTAGCCGTGGGGTACTGCGGCAGTTCGCGTCTCCTCGCCCTCCGCCTTTGTCACGCTGCTCTGCTGTCCGCCTCACACTCCTTGTCGATGCGCTGCTGGGATGCGCGAGTGGTCGAAGCCAATCAACGCTGTCCCCACTCTGATTGGCTGGCGGACGTGGAGACAACAAAAGGCGCACACACGCGCTGAGAACAGCCCGACGGCGGACACAGACAACAGCTTGCTTGGAGCGCGCTCGCGGCGACTGCCTACAGAGCCCTTGTGTACGCACTTTTTCAGGCAGTAAAAGGTTGTCCAACTCAAACCGTCTTCCCTGACTTTTGATTGGGAATCTTTATCGTGTCGACTACACAACAACTTTCGACAGAGTGTTCACCAGTGCGCTCCCCGCGTGGCTTGTCACTCCGCCTAGGCGAAGTTTTAGCACGGAGTATGGAGTGGGAAGATCGTTGCACTTGTTAGTAGACTGGGGGCCAGTAAACCATGACTCAAGCAGCTCCCGGCTCACGCGGTTGTCACCTCTTGCGAGAATTTCGGCCTCATCGAATTTGAATGTGTGGCCGGAACTCGTCGAATGAGAGCTGGCGTCATTTCTGCGCACCGCTGCAGCGTGTTCGGCCATTCGCGTTTGGAGCTGTCTTCCGGTTTCTCCGACGTAGTTGCTTTGTCCGCAACTGCACCAGATCCGATAAACGACTCCAGACGTTTCTTGCCGTGGCAGTAGGTCTTTTGGTTTCATCAACTGACGCCTGATGGTTGCCTCCGGCCTGTGTGCAACTCCGACCCCAAGTGGTGCGAGAAGGCGACCAACAGCTTCCGAAACGTTCTTGACATATGGAGACGCTCGCCAAACTTTGGTGTCCGTGCGGTTAGGCCTTTCGTCCATTTTGCGTATGCACCGGTTGACAAAGTTGAGCGGGTAGCCATTGGCTTTGAAGACCCGTCGGAAGTATTGTATTTCGACAATATTGTCTTCCGGCTCACTGCAGTGCGTTTCGACACGCCGATAGAGCGTCCTTACACAACTGCGTTTGTGACTGATTGGTGGTTGCTGTTGAAGTTCAGTACTTGCATCGTATTTGTCGCTTTGCTGAACACCTTGGTCTTTAGTCTACCACAATCTTTGCGGCATCCGAGGACATCCAGGAAGGCCAACTGGTTGTTGTCTTCCTCCTCCATCGTAAATTGTATGTCCGGGAAGACCGCATTCAGACGTTCCTTGAATGCTGGCAGTTGATCCCGGTCGATAACGACGAAGGTATCATCCACATACCGGGGCCAGAACTTCGGTTTGTGGTGTTGGAAGACCAGCGACTCTAACCGTTACAGGACCGCCTCGGCGATGAATCCCGAAATCGGCGAACCCATTGGTGTGCCCTTCACCTGTTCGTAGATTGTCCCGTCGAAAGTGAAGTACGTCCTGAGACAGAACTTCAGGAGCTGAAGGACTTGGGCGTGTCCAAGACGATCCTCCGTTTCATCGTATTTGCTTCGAGAAGCAGCTCGATTGTCTCGATCGCCAGGTCCTGGGAATAGAAGTAAGAAGGGATGTAACATCAAAAGATACCATGACCTCATTTGGATGGATTCTTACCCCTTTGAGTTTCTCCAGGAATTGTGCTGACGAAGAGACCGTGGTGTCTGACTCAGCGGTCAGGAACTTGAGACGCCGGAACAGACACTTAGCCAGTCCGTACGCTGGAGTACCTTTGAGCGACACGATGGATCGGAGAGGAGCGCCGTCTTTGTGCACCTTAGGGAGGCCATAGAATCGGGCCAAAGCCGTATCTTGAGGTCTGTGGGTCGGTTTTATTGCACCTGAGTTCTCCAAGGCCAACAACGTAGCATTAATTTCGCGTGTCAGCGCTTTTACAGGGTTCGTTGCACATGGGACATAGAACTGTCGGTCCTCCAGTAAACCTTTGGCTTTTTGAAGGTAGTCTGTCCTGTCCAGCACAACCGTGGAGCGCCCCTTGTCCACTGGCACGATGACCAAGTCTTTGTCGGCCTTGAGTTCTCAGAGAGCATCACGTTCGACCTTGGAAAGCACTTCCCGCGGACTGTGGGCCATTAGGAGAGACGACACTTGGTGTCGGATGAGGCTCTTGGTCTCCTCCGTTGCCTCTGTCAGACTAAGGGTTGATTCCACTGCTGCACTCATGTTAACAGGTTTGGCGTCAGTCGTGTTGAATGAAGCTTCGTGCCTTAAAACCTGCATCTGATCCTTCGTCAGCTTCTTTTACGACAGGTTGTGCACCAGTTTGTCGTTTCTGGGCGACGTTGGATTGGGCAGCTTTCGGAATTTGTTCTCCAGTGCTGCGTCGCGTATCATTCTCTGTTTGCGGGCTTGTTCAGCTATCCTCTGCAGGAGCAGCTTTGTACCGATCTCACCCCTGAACCCACAGCATCTGGTCTTTTCTTGGTCAATCCTTTGACGGTACTTGCGAAGTCTCGCGTGACAATCTTGGAGGAGCACTCTGAGCATCCTTCTGCCATGTTGAAATTCTGCTCGTCTCGCCAAATCTGTGTTAACCGGAGGTTTGTATGAAACACATTTCGGCAACACATTATTGTCGAGACACCTGTGCAGAAACCGGATCTTCGAATACGTGAAGGCCTCCCGAAGGGCGAAGGTTTCCCATCGCCGGGCCGATCGGAGCGCATCGCGCCCAAATACATGGCCAACAGAAGCGAAGAGACGAGTCCCAGGAGGCAGTCTTGAAGAAGAAGACACGATCGCCGGGACAAGAACTTTATTAGCCTGACGTTTCGGATTCCTGCTCGAATCCATCATCAGAGACATAAGAAGCATGTGCATGAATCACCCTTATTTGCTTATGTCTCTGATGATGGATTCGAGCAGAAATCCGAAACGTCAGGCTAATAAAGCTCTTGTCCCGGCGATCGTCTCTTCTTCTTCAAGACTGCTTCCTGGGACTCGTCTCTTCGCTTCTAATGGTCTAAGTTCGCTCTTGAGGAACCACCCTAGATGAATTTCGGTCTGCGGGAGGATTGGAGGACAAAAGGTATTTCTAACTAACCCATAAACCTTAATCAAACCAGCCTTGAGTTCTCCGACTTCGAAAACCACTTTGATTGAATTAATGCATTTTATAATTTGTCGCTGACATCTATTCCCTCGGAGTGGACGAAAACCAGTGGGCCGTCGCCCTGAACCGATGCAAAAGCAAATCTGCTAGCTCATGAGTTCTTTTAATAAATTTTCACCAGATCTGCCGACGGATTATGCGAAAACAAACCCAATTTCCTACGCTGATTTGGTCGGTCTCCGATTCCTAGCAACCCTGGCGCTAAAACAGCCAGACTGTATTGTTTGCTGTCGATGGAAACTTCAGTTTTCGCACTGGTAAGCGAAAAACAACAGTTGAATATATTGAAAAGTCAAATTGGCGAACACGTGTTTTCAGTAACTCTTTATCAGGCCAAAACGGTTACAATGAAGTTTAAGTTATGCGAATTACATGACTTATAAATGATTCGGGGGCAATTAACATCGATCGAGTTGAATATATCTCAGTCTGCCGCCTAGATGGCACTTGGCAAAACCAAGGCTGCAAACAAGCAACAACTGCGGCACAGACTTTCGAGTTCCATAAAAATTACCCTTTGGAGAAAGCAATAACTCTTTTTGAGGAACTGAAATCCGTTGGAGCAGTCCGGAGGAGCATGTATATCCGGCGACGCATCACGCCACCAGTTCACACACTGCTGAACTAATAGTCAACATCTGACGTACCAATACGTTGCGAGATACAATTGTTGTCACATGCCCTAGAAACTCTCCAGATTCCGCGTCTCGTTAGGGTTGGTCAGGAGGTTTAGGGTTTGACTGAGATGTACCGGTAGATTTGGAGTTAAGCAGTGCTGCTGGGTTGCACGTTTTAAATCATGTTTTTAGGATTTTGTCCGTTCCCAAATAGTTAGGACCTGTGTGGGTGATGATAGGCGTCTCTGTCCAATTAGTAGCTTGGTATTTCACGGAGATTTTCATATGCACTTTCGGGTTGGTAAACTGGTCACTGATTGGTTAAACTAGGTCGTGCTTGCTGCCTGTCTGTCATTCTTCTCTGCACATGGTGGTGGGTTTGTGGCCGCCGACGCCACGTGCTTCTGTTCCTTAATCCCCGCCGGCACGTGGCAACACTTCCAGGTCCGCAAACCACCATGGCAAAGCATAGGCCATCTGACCAGAGTTTTCAAGCGAGCATGCACGCGTCTCCCCACCGCATGGGGGTAATTTTATATTATTGCGAACGCCCTTTTTACGAAATCGTCGCAAGCTCGCGTAGCAGTCCAATACCCAGAAACATGCACCACGTTGGGATGATCGGATAGCCTCACTGCTGCGTAGACGCGAGGATGCTAGTTCCAGTTTCTCGTTGCGAGAAAGGAGTTGAGGGGGAGAAGCCGACCGTCACTATATTTGCCTGGACCTTCGAAACTGTGTGGCAGCCAACCATCAGACTTGTAGTTTCTCCCTGCGTATAGGTCGAGTAACTCCGTGACCGAAACGTGGGTCGCATCACATGACAGCGAGAGTGCAATGTTTAAAGGGCCGGAGACAGACCAACGTGCCGATTTATTAATCTGTCCGCGGATTCTCGACTTGCTTTGCCGTCGCCTTACCTTATTATTTTTGTGCTCACAGAGTCGAATTTGTCACCCAACTACGGGGTGTGACGGCGATTTGAGACGAACAGTTACCGCTCAGCGCCAACAGCTTGTGATCATGTATCGAAGTTGAGCCTTGTTGACGTCTGGTCAGCGCAATTTGGGTGGACAGTTGGAGCATGGCACCTATTAAACGACAGCAGATGACCTACACACCGTTCAGTCGGTTTTTGAGCCGCATGAATCCTTCAAGTTCGACAGCTTCTAGATGATGAAATATACAGACGACAAAATTTGCAACAGTATATTCACCACTCCTAAAGATATTTCTGATATTCCACGAACGCACCAAGGCTTCGATGGGTCACGCCATTTGTCTTCTGTGGCCGTGAAAGAAAAAAGAGCCTTCTGAAGTTCCGATAGCACCTGATTCGTGCGAATTAGCAGTGTACATATCGCCACCCCTAGGCTGTTTTTACTGGGTCAAGTTTGACTATTTTGAAGAGTTACAACAGCTTTGCTTATTCGCTACCGGTCAAATGCAGTATTAACTCAAGATCCATGTTATATTTATAACCTTCTTGCACCTAATACTTTAAACTTTTCCAGTTTGGTTTCATTATCGCATCCATGTCTGACGAAAAAGCCTGGGACGACATTTACTTTTCCTTATTCTCCTCCTTTTTGAGGTTAAGATTAAGGAGACTGTCGACGCGGTCATATCTGAGCCAGACAGCCAAGACCTCATCAAAACGTATCCACTATGAGCCCTAGAAGTTAAACGCTGGGATGTATGACCTAATCTAAACGGCTCCGAGGGAGAAGAAACCACTCGGCCCACTGTGTTGGCAATGTTTTGAAAATACGTTAATATTTTAAACCAGTACGTTGTGAATTCGAAGAAATTGCACAGTACCTCTCTTAGCTTCATTTTGA
>CACRXP010000132.1:596442-622826 GCA_902702965.1 Spirometra erinaceieuropaei | reverse complement strand
GGTTTTGAAGTGACACTGGCGCTTATGGCGTGCTCTACGAAGGTCGCCACTCCATCCAAGTAGTTTTTTCCGTCATTTACCAAAGTGAACGGAAGGAATTCCTGTTGTGGGACCTAACTTAAACTGTCTAGGCGGACAGTTATAGGGATCTTCAGGTGATCCACTTATTGCGGTTTCACTAGGCGCGTCCGAGAATTCTTTCAACTCCGACGCTGGCCGACGACTTCAATGGTGACCATTTTCGGCCGCTCTCACATTCTACTCAGACTGCAGAACGAAATTTGTTCAGAGCCTCAGGTGTGTGTAATTGTCACAACTTCGTGACGCCAAGGTTTTTTTTATGAGACGTAGGGTGCTGATGAGATGTGAACTCTCGGATATATGTGAGGGGGAGAACATGGTCTGGCCAATAGGCCTTGCCTGTTCCGGCACCACACATCGATCGGCTATAACAAACACAACTGCAAACGTTAGACTGACTGGAATGTAGTCAGTTTTTCTGGTCGTACGACTGTTGCTTGAATATCAGAACAACAGACGTTTGTGATGGTGCCGAAGACACATGTTTGTAGCCAATCGGTCACGGTCAGTGCAGTTTAACATCGCTTCATCATTGTCGCATCGACAACCAAACCTAAACATGGTTGTTTGAAGCGTCGCCTGACCCAGTCCGACCATTCCAGTCTCCGGCAACAATCGGCAGATCACGACGAGGAGTCTCACGGCCAGTTCTTTTAGCTTCATGTAGGTTTCTCTTTCGTGCTGGTTCACATGCTGACAGAACCGACAGCTGTTTGCAAACTGCCTTTTCTGTCGTACATAAGCTGGCTGGAAAATAGGGAGTTCTCACACAACGCATAGTCCGCTTGTTGGTAGATGGCGATCGTTACACCGTCTATCATATGTAAGTCGCCTGCACCGCTGAGGGACTTGACGCCCGGGATCTTGATTTCTCTGGGGTTCGAGTCGAGGATTCGGATTTCAGACAGGCAGCACGCGCCCGTGTGGTACTGTTGAAAACTGCTCGCCCTCAGATCTTGGGTACCAGGACCCAGGATCATTTACACATTCCAGCATTCAGTGTCAGGTTATCATCCTCGATTAAGTCGTTCAATTCGTACCACTGAGTCATGGTTGTGGGAAGCGTGGATCACAAGACTTGAAGCCGACATCTTCACGGGGTCTCTTGGGAATCTTGAGTATATGCGGGCCCCTATTAGTCGCCTAAATTTATTGTTTGGCTTTATCCCCCCCAAAGGTAACTACGAGTACTTCGTCGTTCAGTGACTAATCTGAACAAATCCGGAAGTTTCTCCCTATCAGTCACGTTCTACTGTTCTAAGCGTATTATGTCATAGTCTATCAGTTGGGAAGCGAGACGCCCATAACCGTTGCAGGTGCTGCGAATACGGAGCCGTACTTAAATTGTCGCATTTTGTTCCAATACATACAAAATATACCATGGCATCTTCGTAAGCGTCTGTTTTTACAATGTGTGCATCGTTGCCTTGTTTTTACGGTTGTTCGTTGAAAGCATGCTCTTCTGTTGGTGCTGATCCTGTCTATTTTATATACCACCTAGACCCAGGATGACATTCTACTGAGGGACGAGCTGGATCAGCTTCGGGATGATAACCCCGAACAATTCAGGGTTTGGTACACTGTGGGAAGCCCACCGGCACGTAAGTTCACCTTTTGCACCCTTTTATCGTGCCAAAATACCTCTTTTTCTCTTTTTCTCTCGATTCCGCATGCTTATGTACGTATCGCGACCGAAGAATACTTCCCAAATATAGAAATTGCCTTCAAAAGCGTCCTGTTCTCTCATAGTACACAAATATATGCATATTTTGAAACTGGCTATTAGAATCGTCTTCTGTGTTTTATTTTTGAACAGAAATTTCCATTGCGTGTCAAGTTTTGTGGCATATCCATCAAATTCACCTCAAACGGTTGTGTAAAAGTCATCTCCATTGTTTTCTGAGATCGAGGAATCTGTCACGCTGTATCAGTTGGTCTAGACTACTCACCCCTCACTAACGGGTTGTCGTCTGCGCATATTCATCTTCATCGTAAACCACCCAAATCTGTGATTCTTGTGGATGAAGTACGCAGCCACGAATACAGCCCCCCGAGTTTCCGTCTATTTTAGTCCGAAGAATACGAAACAAAGGATATGCCAGACTACTTAAACATCCAGCAATAGTGTTTTCGCGAAACCTAATTGCCGTGATCAAATCTTGGCCTTCGGCTCCCTAGTGCCGGGGATCAAAAAAGTCAGAAGCAGTTTTAAATGACTTTCTCCTCTTCAGTAAATTTATTAGTTTCAAGCCTTTCACCAGTCCAGAGTTGTCCAAAGGAACACAACCTTCCGACCGACATGAAAGCTAATCCTCTTCTTTGACAACGGCATGTTACCATGAGTATTTTTTTTCCATCCTCAGACTGGCCGTATGGTGTCGGGTATGTGGATTCGCGCATGATGGAGGAGCACATCTTCCCCGCCGGTCCAGACTCCCTTGCGCTCGTTTGCGGCCCTCCGCCCATGGTGCAGTCTGCCTGCATTCCTGGCCTGAAGGCCGTCGGCTACACCGCTGACATGTACTACGCCTTCTAAGACCCCGCGAAGAGGTGGGATTTTTGCGTTTTTCGCTGAGCCTGTCGAAACCTTCGCAAAGTACAAGTGTACTCTTTCATTTTTTTGCTTGTTTTGCCAACTTTCTTGGCTCCACGAAGGTTGTTAACTCCCGTCCCCATTTCAGGCTTCTTTTGTTTAGTCTACCTTCGCTCCCTAACCGAATCATGTGGCCTTTTACATGCAAACACTTAGCTGAGTGGGTAACCCTGCCTTTTCGATTAAGGACCATGCGATAACTGTATTTGCCTTGGGTAAACAGTGTTTGTACCTATTTACGGACATTGCTTCTTTCTCTTCATCACCATCTTCCTACTCTTCTCTGCTTATTAATTCTTTACTCTAAGGAGACAATATACATTGTTTCGACCATAGGTATTGCTTATTGTTTAGACCACAGAAACATAAGCAACCTGGCGACATTCCAAGGGGGTCTACGCTCGACAGACGGCGTATTCGATGCGGCGACTGCAGTATTATGATGAACTCAGGTTTGCAACTTCATGTTTTTGCCCCCGTGGAGGGAAGGGGACGGAGTTGGTCATCTCCGCCTGACGATGGCAGGCACCCCAGCCTCCCCTTAGACACCTCCTTTCTGCCTTGCAACTGCTCTTGAGGGTCCAGCAGTAGTGTGTCTGGTCCTGCAGTCGGAGCATATTAGTGAACTTAGCTTCTACGTCATCTACCTAGTGACTGGTCTTAATGTTACTGCGATCCTGTATAATGATTTCATGCAAGTTGAAGAGTCCACCACTGGGAGTCCTGGATTCGCGCCTCGAACATGCCGTAAACTTCCAGATAGTTTTGATGAGGGCGCGCTCTCAGACGCCAGATTCCGGAGTAGCAGTAAGTTTGGGCATCTGGTATCAGCCGTCTGTTCACAATTTGGCGGCCCGCCTTGCATGTCGTTTTTTGGGCCACTGATTCGGGGTTTCGGAATGCGTTGGTTCTCCTCCCCCCCCCCCTCATACGTAATTTGTTCTTTGAGTAATTTTCGGTACACTAGGGTCCCCAACAGCCGTCCGGTATGCTTATTCGGTGTCCTAGCACTGCTTCCGCCGACCCAGTATTGTTTCTCCGTCTGGCATAGCCTTCACAGAAGACCAGTCCATCATTCACCACTCGTGGGCGTGCCACGTAGATACTAACCAGGCCAACGGGCGGACCCATCTTTATACCAAGGTTTGCGTTCCAAATTTTTGCTTTTATAGGCACCTTCCCCTCGCCTGTCACATTTATCGTTAATGTCGGATTTCCTGTAGGCTGGTGCATACTCAAGCATCCAAGTTAACCGTAGGATCTTAGCTCGTGAATAAAATAGCAAGTGCTTGCTAGGAATTAACGCATGAGGAGCAGTGTTAGGGAGAGTTCGCCCTTATGTTAATTTCAGTCCTTGGGCCTTTCAGATCGACGTGGATGTTTGATTTTTCTCTGGTCGCTAATATTATGGCACTCCTATGAGACCTGATCCGTCCTAGTTTCCCCACATGTCAGGGCACGAAGTAGCACTGGCACTTGATATTGTTATGTCTGGCGTAATCTGGTAAGTTGTAAAAGCGTGCTGTAATCTAGGAAAGGGACACAAATGGACCCCCAAGCAGGCAAATAGGCAGCAGACATTAGAACAAAATTCTTGCACAAGTCTCTCTGATGCTGGCGTTGTAGTTGCCTGACAACTTACTGGAGATCGCTGGAGAATTGGAGAATGTTTAACCAAGTCATTTTAGACCGAGGTGGCCACACGTCCGTTTTCATTTAAAACTGTCGCACAGCGTCTGGTATGTGAATGGTAATTCTGTCCACCGAATGACTAAGGTAGCACGGAAGTTGCATATCTGCGGCCCATGGAGCATTTCGCAGTGCCTCTGGCAATTATCTGCTTTCCAGCGAAGTCATAGGTGTGGTCATATGTGCCTATCCCCTGATTCACTACGTGTACTCGCTGGGGCCTTTCGTCTGTGTTATCATTTTACGACCCGTCCGAACCCTATATATGAAGGAGGAACTACCGCACTCATCACCGTACACCACAGCTAACTGTTCGCTCCGGCTTTATTTGTCTTTAATCCAGCACTTCGACCGTTGTTTCCGTTGGTGAACACCGTGTGTTCCACGTCAGAGTGGGCGCAGGAACGGTGACTAGCGCTTGGATTAGTTTATAGTGGTGGTGGACTTGCGCTGCATCTGCCGAACTCTCCCCCCTCACCCTCCTGGGCCCGGTGTCAAGATGGAGCCGAGAAAGTCCGAGATGGGATCGAACGCAGGTGGCTGGTGCGGCGTGAGCTTGGGCGTGGGCGTGTCGTCACGCTCCCCCCCCCATACATGACGTTTGTTACGGGTGTGCTGTCCACCAACGCCTGTAGGCCCAGATCTGGCCACCTGCCGGTCCAGCGCAACTCCCGCGTGGCCCCATATAGGGTTTTTAATCCACATGACTCGGCAACATACTTGGGAGACCTGCGATGCTTACCACATAAACACTGAAGGAGTCGAGACCAGCCTGCACACTTTTTCGTTCTTTCATCATCAGACCTGTACCATACTATAGGCCACGGTAGGACAGCAAAAAACGAAACAACCAATAGTAAGGCGGCAGCGTCGAGGGGTTTCTAGATGTGCAAAACAGAGTTGCGAATCACAATCTGATTTTGCGACCAGGTGGCGAAGGAGCGATGTCAGTGGAATGTGTTTGTGTTGCTTTGCTGTAACGCGACGTGGATTCGGTCGATGGGTGAAACGCCCACCAAGGCCAAGTCGTGGTGTGCTGCTCTGTCATCGGCGTACCATAACTTTGGCAACGGATTTGTGTGTGAACTTGTTCCAGAAGCATGGATTGGTTAGATTTCTAGGATACACAGTCCTCGTGAACCAAACATCTGGGTCGCGGGTCTCCTCGTATTTGGCCTGTGGCAGATTGCAGTTCGCTTCCACTTGCCTCTCGCTTGTGAAGCCGGAGCGGGGAGAAGTTTCCACACTTGAATCTTGGACTCAGAAGTATGTTGAAAAAAAAACCGCAATCTTGTTAACCCTGATAACAGCCATCCGTGGCGATAAATTCATGGGAACTTTCTGCGGCAAGGCTCGGTCTAGTCTGCCTGCCATGGATATTTAACTACTTTTCCCGTCATGGGCCACTGCGTACCACTGAAATAGTCTTCAATTTAGCACGACTGGTTTTTCTGAGCACTGTGAAGTCCGGCCCGTATAAGCAGGCCTGCCTTCCTGTCTACGCACTTTTCACTGGCACCGAAGACGTTAAAAAAAGCGACTGACTCGTTGCACACAAAGCGTTCAGTTTCTCTGCAATGGCCAGCTATACAGGCAAATAGACGGCGTAGCGATTTGCTCACCGCTTGGTCCGTTCCTCTCAAATGTTTCCACGGGCAAAGTTGATAAGACGAGGTTACGAGATTTTTTTAATGACCTCGACTTGTAAGGTCGGTGCTTAAACAATATTTTCTGCTTGGTGGATCATACCACCGGACACCGAAGCCCTGGCGAAAAAGTTTAACCGTGCACATTCACTGAAGTTCTCTTCAGAGTTTGAGGCAGACAACGAAATCGCGTTCCTCGATCTTTTTCCACAGAGACAAGAGAAGGCATGTGTCCAGCGTAGGTTATTTCGGAGGAAAATCTGGACGGGGCCATAAATTAATTTTCGCAGTTTTTTCCCTAGATACTAAGCACAAATTGGTCCAAGGATTGCCAGCTAGAATGCAGCGCATCTGCTCTCCTAAAACTCCAGCAGCTGCTGAGCATACTTCGCGAAAACGGGTACCCAGAGAGATTTATCCTCTGAAATAGGGGAGTGCACTGCAAAGCCTCCTATGGCAACCGCAGAAAAGAAAGACTTATTTATAAGACTGTCTTTTCAAGGGGACGCAGCAAGCGACCTAGTAAGATGACGTCTGTAGACAGCGGTCGCTAGCGTTTTCCCCTCTGCGAATTTAAGCGTATGTTTCACGAACTCTCCCCTTCTTCGCTTGTGAGGTGAAGACCGACTACCACTGCAGGCCACATCGATGTGTATTTACTCATTCACTTGTTCCTGTGGAACGGGATATATTGGCCATACAGGACGCCGGAAAAAGAGGGTACGCGGACACATACCGGCCTGGCGAGGCAGAGGTGAAGATAGGGCGATTTCGCACATCTAGTCGATACGAATCACCGAGTCGATTCCAAAGAAGCCTTTCAGATTGTCTACCGGACACCGGCAAACTTCTTTAAAGACTTACGCCAGCTGGTGCTAGCGACGGCCGAGACAGTGGCTACGCAACTAGCGAATCCAGTGCTATGTTGTCAGAAGACGTCGACACAGACGCTCTATCTTCCGTGGCCAACGCCGACCCCAGATGGTTGTCGCGCGCCGCCCCAACCTCCATCCCCATGTTGACAGCGGCCTATACTCCACTGACTCGACGTACAAGCATCACTCACGGCCTATGTCGCTCCCTCTTGCCCCAATGACCATAACAGGCCGACCTCGCCATGCGGGTTGCGTTGGGATGCTGAGTGTTAACCACCCTCTGAGACAGTTATTAACCCCATGGACATCTCATATTTTCAATTTTTATGTAACTGTATGGCTTGATGACGAAGCACCGAAAACGTGTGTTTGCAAGCTTGACTTTTCAAATGTTTCTCTGCTAAAAATGGAGAAATGACACCAATGATATTTCATGTGATCATATCGACCATCATGATGGTGCTGATCGTCTTTATGTTTTGTACGTGACCAAGGTTGTAAGCAATTTCGAAGCCGGATGAAGAGTGACTTGTTTACCAAGGGTTTTGGAGAACAAGAGGAAATTCAATCTATTGGGTACTTTGTGGCTCCCAGGATGGGTGTGTCAAAGTGCGAGGGGCCGACAACGAGAAGTTTCTCAGTCAGGGTGGTAGAATTAGTAGGACGGTCTCGAACCTGGTGGGAGAGTACAAGTAACCCAGAAGGCAGTTGTGATAAATAGTTTGGCTAAGCCCGGAGCTATCCGTTGATATTTTTGTTTGTAAGTAGTGTGGGCATGCGGCTGGACCGTGTCTGACTGCGAGCAAACATAGAAGACAAAAATACTGATCGGCATCACGGCGTCGGCAAGCCGTTAACTAACGAGGGGGGGAGGGGGGGGGGTTCGGTCACTGTCGCCACACCGAGTAGGCCGCCATAGGAGGCCGGTGACACGCGACTGCGCCCATAGAATAGCAGAAAATGAAGGATCTCCTGAGAGTGTACGTTAGTATTTCTCCGCCTTGACGAGGACTCCTGGAAGGATATTGGATGTTTGACCGGCGGCGCTTGTTGTGTTTGCTGACGGTTTTCATATTCGCGCTCACGGCGAGTGTGCACTTCTGTGAATGACCCCACCTGGCCCAAAGAGTAGGATGCCGGAGTGGAACGATCCTAACGAAAGGACTGCGATTCTATCTCATGCCTGCTTGTGGTTGCGCACCTATGCGTATATTTTCAGATAAACGCACGTCTATCCTGCTCACAGGACAAATTAATTCGTTCGAAGTCATGAACCTCAAAGCGCGCGTACGACCGCGCAGAGGTAAAAGTCCACTGGTTTGTTACCCAGGTCACAACTTTGAGCCTTTCGGGGCGCATATGTTAATTTACTCACCGGCACATGTACCGCTGTGACTGACTTACAAGTTCTGATGCGTCCGCCTGTGTCCCCCCAAAGCCAGGTGCATTGTTGCCTTAGACCTATAATTGTGGCTAAAAGTGTGCCTCACACAGTGATTGTCAGCTCTACGGATGGTTAGTCACCGTGCTCAATCTCTAGTCGACTTGGCTTGAATTGGACAACTGTGCGTAGTGAAAGACGGAAAGGAGAGGTGCGCTCCGGTTAGCATCTGTGCACTAGAGGAATGCTTCTGGCATTCGGGTCGCACACACGGGAATAACATCGACAGAGACTTAGCCATTTTACCGGAATTTTCCATTTCTTCAAAGCTCAAGACTTTGAAGTTGTTCCAGTTCCTAGAAGCCAGTGTGTCATTTGATTGGTAGCTCTGAGTCTGATGAGGGTTAGGATGAACGGGCTACCGTTGGGTGGAAATGGCTGCTCGGGCGGCGGAAATTTAACTTTCTGGGCTTTTTTAGTTCAAAAGCCTACTGTCAGATACTAGGAAGCCTTAACAAAGCCTAACAAGACGTCGTAACAATGCGCATCAATTGATCACGTTCTTTTCAGCGCTCCAGGCTTCAATCAATTCAGGTCCTTCTTGCGCGCTGCTCGAACGATTATATTGGTGCAATACAATTTGTGGAATGATTTGTTCCAGGTGTGGGTAGCGGTTTGGGATAGAGTACATTATACCCCCTCTGAGCTACAGAGTACATTATATCTCATTTGTTTCGCCGTAAGAGGACGAAGGCAGGGTCTTTGGTACTGATATCCCTAAATTAGACGCAGTGTGTTAGGAAGTATTCAGTTCATAAATTCCGAATTCCGGACCTTAATGAACAACAAGTACCATCTAGATAGCAGCCTTTCAGTGGATACAAAAAAGTTCTTCAGAGGTACACCAGAATTTGCATCGCCGTGAACTCATGCAATAGTGCCTACGCAAATTTCTACGAGTTCCTGCTGCAGTTTGGTGGATGTCCAAAAGGCCAGACCCTTTAGTGCTTGAGTTTTGACTTATGACCTGCCGCCGCAACCAGTTAAGTCAAACCAGATTTCCAGACCTACCTTCGAACTAGGTAAATCTAAATTCGCACTAATTGGATGGTGGTTTTGCGGGGCATTGTCCTCTAGATGCTCACAGTCTCTTTTTATAAACTTGGAGGAGAAAATACTCATTGTGAGAGTCAAGGTGGAGTTGACTGCGAGACCTTCCTTCTCGTCGATAACCTACATCAGACTCTCAAGGAGACCAACTGGCAAGTCGATCGGTTGGATTTAAACATAAGCATTTCTTGCTGTCGTAGCAATAAGCGACGTTCATAAGAAACTGCGTGTTTACGTTTCGATATTTAATTTACGAATCCAGCCACCTATTTTTGGGAACAAAAGAGTCTTGAGTACAGACCTTATTACAGAGTGAATTGACTCCATGCGCACCGGACTCGACTTATAGACCGCCACTGCTGACAGTGGATGCTAAATGGCAACCCCCGACCCCCAATTAGTGGTTATAGGGTGGCTCACTGTGCTTATTCGGCCAATGTGGCTTGCATCGCAAGAACAAGCAGCAATTTGCGTTCCCGCACGTCATGCAAGTTTTTTTTGAAAACGACATTTGTGCCTTAGCGGTCGAAAAGCGTGCGATAGAGCTCAATCCCAAAACACCGATTGAATCACTCTGGAGAGGTGTTTCAGAGTTGACGTTAGAAGTTTCTCAAGTTATTTCTGTACAGTTGATTACTTGATTACTTGACGATGCAAATTTAAAAGCACTAAATCTTGTGAACTAAATGTTGGGTAGTCACTAGCTCTACTTCGTTGCTATAGAGTGAGAAAATCTTCCTAATTCTGCCGACTGAACGGCGGTCCGATTTACACTTCCGACCTAGAAGTGCGATAGTTTTTAATTTTATATACTGTGCCGACACGCTTATATCCTGTTGAATTTTTCTTCGGTTTGTACAGACATACTGCCTGTCCTCTGTGATATGCTTATTTCAGCAACGTACCACCCTTTTGGAGAAAATACTATTTTACTCGTTCAGAAACCATCCGTTAAGAAAGATCTTTAGTGGAATGTTCACTACTCTTCTGTGCATTTAGAACTTTGGTGCTTTGAAAACATGCGCTACAGATGTAAATCGAAGTACTCCCAACAGCGGTGTCGAAGCTCCTAATCGGGCGATACATGTGAGCGTATTGGCACGCTTTCAAATCGGGTGTAACCACAGTTGGCACAAGTACTCACGTTCAAAGTGCGGCTAGATGAGGTCTGCTTGCCGCCTGCCTGTTTTATTTCAGACATGACTCAGCACAATTGCAACTTGGCAGGCTCGACCCTGGATTTCGCGGAGTTGCGTTATGCTCAACACACAGTTGAGACAGTTTACACCAGCGCATTGCCTCGACTGATTGGTTTTTTGCGGATACTTCACGTCCAACCAGTGCGTCCTGCCGAAGCCACCGCACCGTATGAGGAGGATGAATGACGTCTGTTAAGTGAACCTAACGGCCATTGTTTTTTGCATGTCAGAAATTCGTGATGGTGAGGAAGTGCAGCTCATACCGTCAGCTAAGTAACTCGGCCCTGACCCATCACGCAGGAAACACAATTCAGGCCTTTCCTACTAGCCAGACGGAACTTGCTCGCATTTGTATACCTAGATAATTGGGCAATAAAGGGCTCGCAGAATAGGCCAAAATGAAGCTAAGAGAGGTACTGTGCAATTTCTTCGAATTCACAACGTACTGGTTTGAAATATTAACGTATTTTCAAAACACTGCCAACACAGTGTGCCGAGTGGTTTCTTCTCCCTCGGAGCCGTTTAGATTAGGTCATACATCCCAGCGTTTAACTTCTAGGGCTCATAGTGGATACGTTTTGATGAGGTCTTGGCTGTCTGGCTCAGATATGACCGCGTCGACAGTCTCCTTAATATTAACCTCAAAAAAGGAGGAGAATAAGGAAAAGTAAATGTCGTCCCAGGCTTTTTCGTCAGACATGGATGCGATAATGAAACCAAACTGGAAAAGTTTAAAGTATTAGGTACAAGAAGGTTATAAATATAACATGGATCTTGAGTTAATACTGCAGTTGACCGGTAGCGAATAAGCAAAGCTGTTATAACTCTTCAAAATAGTCAAACTTGACCCAGTAAAAACAGCCTAGGGGCGGCGGTATGTACACTGCTAATTCGCACGAATCAGGTACTATCGGAACTTCAGAAGGCTCTATTTTCTTTCTCGGCCACAGAAGACAAATGGCGTGATTCATCGAAGCCTTGGTGCGTTCGTGGAATATCATAAATATCTTTAGGAGTGGTGAATATACTGTTGCAAATTTTGTCGTCTGTATATTTCATTATCTAGAAGCTGTCGAAATCAAAGGAGTCATGCGGCTCAAAAACCGACTGAACGGTGTGTAGGTCATCTGCTGTCGTTTAATAGGTGCCATGCTCCAACTGTCCACCCAAATTGCGCTGACCAGACGTCAACAAGGCTCAACTTCGAATACATGACCACAAGCTGTTGGCGCTGAGCGGTAACTATTCGTCTCAAATCGCCGTCACACCCCGTAGTTAGGTGACAAATTCGACTCTGTGAGCACAAAAATAATGAGGTAAGGCGACGGCAAAGCAAGTCGAGAATCCGCGGACAGATTAATAAATCGGCACGTTGGTCTGTCTCCGGCCCTTTAAACATTGCACTCTCGCTGTCATGTGATGCGACCCACGTTTCGGTCACGGAGTTACTCGACCTATACGCAGGGAGAAACTACCAGTCTGATGGTTGGCTGCCACACAGTTTCGAAGGTCCAGGCAAATATAGTGACGGTCGGCTACTCTCCCTCAACTTCTTCCTCGCAACGAGAAACTGGAAGTAGCATCCTCGCGTCTACGCAGCAGTAAGGCTATCCGATCATCCCGACGTGGTGCATGTTTCTGGGTATTGGACTGCTACGCGAGCTTGCGACGATTTCGTAAAAAGGGCGTTCGCAATAAAACAAGATTACCCCCATGCGGTGGGGAAACGCGTGCATGCTCGCTTGAAAACTCTGGTCAGATGGCCTGTGCTTTGCCATGGTGGTTTGCGGACCTGGAAGTGTTGCCACGTGCCGGCCGGGATTAAGGGACAGAAACACGTGGCGTCGACGGCCACAAACCCATCACCATGTGCTGAGAAGAATGGCAGACAGGTAGCAAGCACAACCTAGTTTAGCCAATCAGTGACCAGTTTACCAACCCGAAAGTGCATATGATGATCTCCGTGAAAGACCAAGCTACTAATTGGACAGAGACGCCTGTCGTCACCCACACAGGTCCTAACTCTTTGGGAACGAACAAAATCCTAAAAACATGATTTAAAAAGTGCAACCCAGCAGCACTGCTTAGCTCCAAATCTAACGGTACATCTCAGTCAAACCCTAAACCTACTGACCAACCCTAACGAGACGTGGAATCTGGAGAGTTTCTAAGACATGTGACAACAATTGTATCTCGCAACGTAGTTGCACGTCAGATTTTGACTATTAGTTCAGCAGTGTGTGAACTGGTCGCGTGATGTGTCGCCTGATGTACATGCTCCTCCGGACTGCTCCAACGGATTTCAATTCCTCAAAAAGAGTTATTGCTTTCTCTAAAGGGTAATTTTTATGGAATTCGAAAGTCTGTGCCGCAGTTGTTGCGTGTTTGCAGTATTCGTTTTGCCAAGTGCCATCTAGGCGGCAGACTGAGAAATATTCAACTGTCGTTTTTCGCTTACCAGTGCGAAAACTGAAGTTTCCATCGGCAGCAAACAATACAGTCTGGCTGTTTTGGCTCCAGCGTTGCAAGGAGACCGTAGACCGACCAAACCAGCGTAGGAACTTGGGTTTGTTTTCGCATACTCCGTCGGCAGATCTGGTGAAAATTTATTAAAAGAGCTCATGAGCTAGAAGATTTACTTTTGCACCGGTTCAAGGCGACTGCCCACTGGTTTTCGTCCACGCCGAGGGAATAGATGTCAGCGACAAATTATAAAATGCCTTAATTCTATCAAAGTGATTTTCGAAGTCGGAGAACTCAAGGCTGGTTTGATTAAGGTTTATGGGTTATTTAGAAATACCTTTTGTCCTCCAATCCTCCCGCAGACCAAAATTCATCTAAGGTGGTTCCTCAAGAGCGAACTTAGACCCTGCTGATTTCCGGAAAATTCTAAAACCTGGTAGATTCTATGTCAGTCGGCTTTACTTGTCACCATTTGTTCTATGAGGACAATTGTTTTCCTCTCGAGCAGGCCGAGAACTTTTGCTGAAAGAGATGTGGAAAACTGGAATGACTATTTCTTTCTTATCTACCGTCATAAGCTAGTAGTCCCCCAATCTCAGACGGGGCACCTAAGGCCTGAATCCAAGTCATTTGGCCGTCAAATCCATTTCCATTCTGCAATCAAGACAGACTGGTAAACGACACTCCCACATAACACCAAATAGTTACGGTCCAAGTTAACGGGACGTGAGTCCGTACCTCTAACTGGAGAGTATTCGAAGTACAAGTTCGATGACCGAGTTACTAGGGTTCAAACCTCACAAACCCCGCCTGAATTTATCTCAAAACACACCCGCACAATGGCAGATCAGTGAAGAGCGTTTTGATTTCCTTTTCTTTCCCCAACCTGCATTAATTTCTTGTATAAAACTATTTTTTTCTTTCTGGTGATCCCGTCAGTGTCATGATACTGGTGAACATGTTTAAGACCAGCAAAGAAATATTCTTTTAGTTAACACTCATCTCGTTTCGGCCGTTGCCACAGTTCCAACCAGTGCAGATGTGGTTACGCAACCAGTGTAGACGGGTTTTATGTCGGCGCTAAAAATGCTGTGATTTAGGGCCACCCGAATGGAAGATTTGCTCACATTTACTTGGGAGCTGAAAAACATATGCCAGTTTTGATTGCGAAAGGTGCGACAGAGTGTATGAACAGCTCCATCTTCATGAAGAAAGGGAATGCTGACCCCAGTGTAGACACCAAGAAGTCATTGCAGTTAGTCTACTAAAACAAAACTTCGCGCCAAAGTTAAATACAACAGCGTACACTGGCCATAACGGCATTGACGACATTCAAGTTAAGCAAGTTGATTATATGCACACAGAAGAAGTTCCCGCGGACGCTGCATTTGTCATGGCCAAACGGTAACGAGTTGATGGTCTTTCTGCGGATTCCACCAGAATACCTGCCCAAGCGGGTTTCGGTTGTCCAAGCACACCCAAATCTCAACGTCTCTCCTCGTTTGACTATCAGTCCGAATGAAATCCCTCTGCCAGATTGCATTAGTATAGCAAGAGGTTGTCGAAAATATAGTAGGGGTGCGTTCATCGATCGTGTTACAGGTCAAACCCGTCCCGTCGTTTCATGAGGTTTGATCTTGCGTCCCGCAGGCAACCGCACAGAGGCTAGTAATACAGGCAGAATGATATTACCGATAAAGGGAACTTGCAACAACCATTCCAGGCTTATATGCCATCGCCAGACAGCCATACCCAATCCCAGGTCTTACAATCCCTGAGGTCTGAGCCCGCGTGATTTGTGAGCGTCCCTCTACCATAGTTAGTGTGTCCGATCGCAACCGACAGGACAATGGGCCTGTGGTTCAATAGTTAAAACGCTGGACTTCTAACCAACACGACGCGGATTTGAGTCTAAGAGGTTGCAAACCTTGAGTTGGGTGCGGCTAGCCGATGACGGCCAGAAATGGCCACTCCACCATCGCGCATCTTTTTCGGTAATACCATTCTTTAGAAAAGATGCGTATGAAGGACAGCACACTTCCTGAATATGCTGATTGGTACGTTTGCAGATTTCCGACGAATCAGCTATTTTTCAAAAAGGTGGAATATCATACCATAACCGACAGCTCTCCATATTAATTTGTCAACGCCGAGACCAGTTAAGACGGTTCCTGAGTCAAGAGCATCACTATCAAATGACACCCATGCCACGTAATGGCCAACTTGACCCTAGGCAGTTCGATGTCCGGCTACTACCAGGCTTAGAATCCTCTCTAAATTTGATTTAACATTGCCTGTCGATTTTTCGGTTGACCAGCACTGCAGGTTAGTTGACTATTCCACTGTCGCAAGCTACCACGCCAACTGTAGTTCCATGAGGTGCTTACAGCCGTATGAGTTAGGTTGTAGGGAAGTAGGCTTGAGCAGCATCCATCACATTCTCCCCACTCACCCATCCACCTTACTTTGATGTAGACGACCGGAGATGAGCGCCAACCCAGGTGCTGACAAAGTTAAGCGGCCCGTGTACGCATGTACACATGAACTTGTCTCCGTCTAGATGTATCAGTCAACAAAAGTGGACGTCTCGACATGGTGAGAACGCCATAAGGTCCGCATTGAGAGGGAACCGTTGAAGCCTGGCTTTCATTCCTCAGAGGACCAAGTTATCACGTCAGCTGGGCTGTAGATGTGGCTAATTAGGGGACACCCGTGCATGGGTGGTAGGCGGCACCATACAGATGGAGACTGCTCTTCCCAGTTCTCAGCTAACATCCAAATCTTATCTTTGGCTCCCCGAAGAAAGGCTCCGCCTAGCGGTCCCAGTCCGATAAACGCCACGACTGGCGGACTAAAGCAGGTGAGAGTATCCGGTGTTGTGTCTGTCCCCAAAGTAACAACCCTAATCCTCATTCCCCGCCCCACGCCACAGGTTGCTAGAGAGAGTTCGCTCACTCTGCCAGTGGAGAATGCTAGTCCTCTTTTAGACAATCCGGGGAGCAGCCGGGTGGAACGGAGAACGGTACCAGTCGCTCGAGAAATGGTACGCCACAAGGCGAGACTCGCTTTTCCGAGCAAGACCAACTGCAGTAGGTGGGTGCCGGCTACACCTTGTTCTGTAGCGGCTGCCCAAAGACAAAGCGATTCGACAATGGCGTCGCCTTTACCATCCGCAACGACATCATAAAATGGCTGTCACGTCTGACGCAGGGCATCAACGACCGCCTAATGACCCTGAGACTACCCCTCCAAGGAACTAAATTCGTCACTGTCGTCAGCGCCTACGCTCCCCCATTGACCAGTTTAGAGCTGAAGAACAAATTCTACGATGGCTTCAAGCACCCTTGGCGACTGTACCAAAGGCTTACAGGCTGACTGTTATTGGTAACTTCAATGCCGCGTCTTGACAGACTACGCTGCCAGGAGGGGAGTGTTGGGTCCACAGGGAATCGGCGGCTGCAACACTAGCAGCCTCCCTCTTCTCCGAACCTGCGCAGGATACCGCCGCCCCTCCTCCTCACCAACACCTTCCATCTTCCGATGCAAAAGATGGTGATCTGGCTGCACCCCCGGTCGCGGCGCTGGCAGCTGCTGGGCAACGTCCTCGTCCGGAGGCGAGGTCGACAGGACGTACTAATGACGAAGGTCATCTGCGACGCCGATCGACAGAGACATCATCGCCTCGTCAACTCCAAGATGAGGCTCCATCTGCAATCCTGTGGGAGACCACAAGGTATGCGACCACCAAGTGAGTTGGATACCGCTCTGTTGAATTTTTCTGCTCACCGCTTGCATTTGAGCAATAGATTAGCCCAGGGCCTGGAAGAACTGCAGGTTCCGTAAGACAACGCCACCGTGGAGACTCGATGTTGTCAACTGCGGATTGCTATCCACTCGACTGCCTTGTACGTCTCGGATGCGCACGTCGTCAACACCAGGACTGCTTAGACAGCAACGACGCAGACATCAGCAACCTGCTCGCCGAAAAGCACAATTTGCACAAAGCCTACTTCGACTACCAGATCGACGCAAGCAAAGCGGCCTTCTCCGGGTGTCGCCGCTCTGTACAGTAATGACTGCGAGAAATGCAGGACGTCTGGATGACTCACAAGGCCAAGGAAAGCCAGATGTATGCGAACAGCAATGGAATGAGAGGCGTTTGAGCACCAGTCGAGGCGGTTTACAGTACCACAGTCAAAGGTACTGCTAAGATTTTCGGCTCCGACGGAAAAACACTTCTGACGGAGATATCACAGATTCTGAAGTAATAACTGTGCGCTTCAGAAGTGCCCTTAACCGCCCATTTACGATCTCCGGCGCCGCCATCGACCGACCCCCTCAGGTGGAGACGAACGACGCCCTGGACCTCCTACCTTCCCTTCCAGAAGCAATACGAACCGCGCAATAATCTTCCAGCGGGAAAGCAACGGGATCCGACGCAATTTGCGCTGATGTTTACTAGCACGGCGACCCCCGGCTGATGGAAAAACTTACAGCGTTATTCGAAGAGATGTGGGGACAAGGGCAAGTTCCTTAAGATTTCAAGGTCGTGACAATCTTCCATCTCTACAGGTGGAAGGGAATCCGGCAACGCGGTGATAAACACAGAGACATCTCGTCGCCCAACATTGCTGGGAAGATCTTCGCTCGTATCCTCCCCGATCGTCTCAACAACCACCAAGTGCGGAAACTTCCTCCAGAAAGCCAGTGTGGCTTCCGACAAAACCACGGAACCGCTGACATGATTTTCGCTAGAATGGTATTGCCGACAAAGACAAGGGCGACAGTCTCCCTTGTTTTTGTCGGTAATAACATTCTGCTTATATCATGCGCCGCTGTGCGGCTGTTGGTTGGGTTCGAGAGAGAGCCCGTAAGGCACAACGTGACTAGTGAGTTCCGCATAAATAATCGTTGAGTGCCCCTCTACTATGATTTTCGCTGCACATCAGCTGCAGCAAAAACGCCAGGAAATGGAGACCCACCCCTGCACTACCTTCATGGACCTTATAGAACCCTTTGACACTATGAATAACGTGGTTTTTAGAGCTTGTAGAATATACATGGGCTTTTACTCTAGTGTAAAGAACTGATATCCCATTTCTATTGACTTCGGTCACATTAGATGGAGAGAATACGCCACGGAGTGTCGGTGTAAGTTTGACATTTGTAGCTTAAGGCTGCCGTTTTTTTTCCGGTGAATTACAAAAATTTTATTGCTTCTCTATGCCGAGGACCTTCGTCAGATCCACGAAGTTACTGAGGTCCGTCCAACCTTCCCGGCACTCTTCTCTCGTTTGGCGGGCTGAAAAGGCTATGTCTGTGTTTCTGCAGTGTTTTCGGAATCCGCACAACATTCGTTGAGGACGTCTCTGCTCCAGATACATGTTCGGGCGGCTGTGGTTATCACGGTTTTGTCGGCTCCTCTTGCGCTTACTAATGGGCACGACGGTGGCATACTTAGGGCCTTGGGTGATTTTATCTTGTCGCCACATATTCTGAAATAGCGAAGGTAAGCTTATCCATGGGCTGAGGGCGACCGTACTTGTAGGTATCGGCTGGGATTGCGTCTGCTCCCTGTACTTTTCCACTAGACGACGGTTTCACTGCCCTGATTGTCTCAAGGAAGGAAGGCAGACGATCGAGGTCGTCGTCGGTATTCATTTGATGAAGTCGGTTAACGACCTCTTCGCATACTCTGAAAGGGTGATTAAGGGCGCCCTGGAAAAACACGACCACATAGTGCTGGTTCCTTCGTCCCTATCATCGAACTAGTCTTAGTGCTGTCGATGTGGTATAAGGCTTTCGCTGTAGCGGCCTAGAGGGCATTATACGGCCACCTTCACTGGATCTTGACGGTGTCATTGGCCTCCGAGGCTTGCATTTGTTCCAGTTTGGTACTCATGCCAATGGTAGAATTCAGTTTGCATCAAGTAATACGGTATCTAACTTACTCGGTGTCCGCTTAAGGTGCATTCGTTTGCGAGGTTGATGATGACGAGACGGTGATCCGTCCAACAGTCCGCACCACACAGCGCCTTGGTTCTTAGCACGTCATGCTGGTCGTCCCTCCGAATGAAGACTTAGTTCAACAGATTTCAGTGACGCTAGGGAGGGTGCATGCACGTCAGCTTCCCCGGGCCAAGAGGTGGAAGGGGTTGGTCAGGAGGAGACTGTGTTCTATGAAGGCCATTGCAGCTGCAGCTGCCTACAATGTGCCGACCGAGCACCCACTCCCAGTCATCGCAACCTCTGCATGCGAGGACACTGAAATCACCAGGGTCCATTAGTTTGTCCGTCTTCGGTACAGCCGCTAAGAGGGAGTGCAGATCATTGTATAGCTTGTTGTCCACGTCATCAGAACAGGTCATTGTAATGGGGTGTGACGATGATGATGGTGGCGAATGTATTCCTCCAGAAAGTAAACCTGATGTTTAGAACATGATCATTGATGCCCTGCCGCGCACCGTCGTTCCTGATGAAGAGACCGACTCCTGTGTCTTGCCGCCCTGATTTTGGACGTCCACTCCAGAAGAAAGAGCGACTGGTAATTGCCTCTTCCATTCGCTCCTGGTCGGATGAGGTCTCATTGACAGCGTCGATGCTCCGCACGATTATAGATCTCCTCCTTTCCGGTCAGTTGGCCTTCTAGGGAGAACTTTAGTCCACCGCTTCGAACGCTGTGTTGGAGTCGAGAAAAGATACCACTGTCTTCTATTCAAGGGAATGCCACTAGTCTTTGATTAATTGGCACAGTCACTGACAGGACGAAGGCCACTTTGGCCTTTTTGTCTGAGTCCTTCGAAGGGTAAAACGGTTCAGACCTTTGCAGCGACGTCCATTAAGCCGATGCCCGCCACCGTAATATAGGTTTGGAATGAGCTCTGATAGACTCCGGCGATTGGACTTCAAGCAGACGGGTCATATCAATACTGTAGGTGGGGAGGGTTAGCATCGTCGAAGATTGTGTGTCAGGGTGTTTGGGGGCGCGCACACCTCAGCAGAAAACACATTTCCCCCTCTTTCACAAAGAATGACAGTTCGCATGATTAAAGTACAACCTACTGGTGGAGGTTCGGACCAGTCGGCTCTTGGGCTGCTCGGTTTACTATCCTCATCAATCCTGTAATTCCTAAAAGCCGAAACTGGGTAAGATGTGGTTATGTAGCCCCACCCGATGGACACAATACTGCTGTGGTTGGGGTTAGGGTTAGCGTTAGCGGTTAGGGTTAGAGGCTATGTTTAGGGGTTATAGCAACTATTTCTCTACCACCAAAGTACAACCGCGCATTCCCAATAGCTTTTCTTTTGCATGCAACTTCTTAACCTCGTCGCCTGTGCTTTCTCAGTCCCGGCCTGTAAAAACCCCTATTACTACCGATCCCGTATTACAGGTGGCTGGGGTTTACTTCAGGTGGGGCTGCATTACCACACCTGACCGCCAACAATGCAAAGCATTTCCCTATCAAACGCACCAGCCAACTTAACCAAGAGTATACTGGGGACGTCAGCTACAGTAAGCTGAGTGTCGTGGCCAACCCGACTACGTGACCACAGGTGGTCGCGTGGACGCCTGTGACTAACTGACATACTAGTGTTGAGTAGTGTAAGCTAGAAAAAACGACAAAATCATAAAGGAGGTTACTACGAAAGATATGGGGACACTAACAAGTAAGTACTTAAGCGTGAGTCGCTACACTGCTGAGCAAATTTTTTCGGCTACGGTTTTTGTTATGTATAAAAAACAAAAGGCTGGCTTTAGACGTAACACGCACTGAGGACGGGAGGCAGCACAAGTGGTGAGTTTTGTAGACGCGACGGGGTATGTGGCATGAGGGGAATATCATTGGCTGAAGGGTGGCCAATCAGCACCAAGGTGGCTTTGAGCGCACGTAAGTGACCTTGATCTTTCGCTTGTTGTGCGCAAGCGGCGTGATGCCTAGGCAGTACGGGTAACCTTCATCCTCCACACTAAATTGGACAGCATCAGAAAGGGAGGGAGGAAACAGTAAAGGTTGTAATGGATAAGTAGATAACAAATATTCTAGAGTTCCTATAATTCCCATGGTAGTATTCAGGAGACCAGTTGGCGTGCATACGTTTGGTTTCGATAAATTATCGTCATGATAATTCAATTATATGAGAAGAGGGTAGAAGCAAAATCATGTCAGTGATAAGAGAAATCGAGAAAAGTTCATCTTAAAACACAAGCGGATGTGATAATGCGAGTTGGGGTGGTGGGGGGGAGTGATATAAGTCACTTCCAGGTAGGGGGCGAGAACGGAAAGGGGGCAGCGAGTTGCAGCTTTAGTCGACCTTAGACCACGGTAGGTGCGGAGTCTGAAAGCGGTTCTTCTGTGCGTAGAAGACTGGTTTTCGTAACCTGATGGCGACCGCTTCTGCTGTCAATAACAGGCGCTGGTCCAGTAGCTTAGGGTAGTTCGATGGGACCTTATAAATCACGCGAAAAGCTTCGCTGGGGTCCACACCATGCCTGGAATCAACAACATATGCAAGAATGGCACTGTTTATGCACCTAGTTTGGCCTTTTCCCAGCCATGCGTTGAAGTGCTCTCGTATTCTCTTAGATAGGCGCCGGCTCGTGTGACCAATATAACTTGTCCCACTGGAGCAAATGGATGGGTTTTTCCGGTCGCTCAGCAATATTCTTGGTGACAAACTTGTCAGGATACCCGTTTTCACGAAGCTAGTCCTGGATCTTTCTGAGCTCCTCCGCAATCTTATCTGAAGTATAAATTTTTCATGCCGTTGCACCAAACCCCAGACTACATTTAGTCTTTTGGAGGGGTACGAAACTACCGAAGTTTCTGAATTGTCCAGAACAGGTTTTATTCCGATAGACGTTCCTTCGGACGCTACCGTCAGACCTCCTGTTTATAAGGACATCTAGGAAAGGGAACGAACCGGCAGTTTCCATCTTCAGTGTGAATTTGATTGACGGATGTGCTTGATTTACCGAGTTTAGAGGGCGGCTCTGTTGGGTTCTGTGGTGGCGATGCAAATACATCATCGACATCGTCGACCGTAATGTTCAAGCTTATTAATCTGATCGCTTAGTTGAACTTTCCTTAGCTTGCCCATGAAGACATCGGCTAGGAGAGGTACAAGTTGCGAGCCCATAGCAACACCGTCTATTTATCTATAAAGTTGGTTGCCAAAAAAGAACTGCACATTTAGTGTGCATCTTAATAATGGTTCCTTGAGTGTGTTCGTTGGAATTCCCATTTCCTGCTGATTGGTTGAGAGGAAGTTGCAGACGTAACCAACTGTCTCAGTAACCGGAACGTTCGTAGAAAGTGATGACACGTCTAGCGAGAACACGAGCATGTCGTTAAGGTTGAGATCTTTGACGTCGTCAATGAATTTCAAGGTATCTCGATAGCTACATGGTGCCAGCTGACGCTGTACGGGCTCGAGTTTCTCTGCTAACCACTTCGCTATCGCGTTATAAGGAGAGTTTCGGATGTCCAAAATGGGACTAACTGGCAGGCCTTGAACAAAAGTCAACAAGACGGGGATTGCTGACAAAAGCACCTGTGTAGAAGTTAAAGGAACTTCGAGAGAACTAAGATATCCTGATAACTAAGCCGGATAAAGAAACAGACATTGTTACAATGAACAGATCGGGCTATGTACCGAAGATACAACCCATATTGTCAGACCAGAGGAAGTGCAGGAATGTAGATAAGGCAAAAAACTTTAAGGATGAACTAGCGGCAAAACTGGCCGACTGTCAATGTAGGTTCCATGTAGGGGGTTTCCTAAGTGACCTTGACCTCGAACACCGACCAGTAGGCACACGTATCCCTCGACTGCATAGCTTACCTAAGATCCGCAAGGACGGCCTGTCAGATTATTGTGACTTGTTGATTGCAGCAATTGATGAAGAGTAGTTTCCGGTCAGAATCGCCTCAATCCATTTGGCGTGGGCATCAACCAATACCAAGACTATACGACCTTAGAGTGGCCCAAAATAATCGATGTGTACCCTCTTCCACGGGGAGTCGGGCCAGGCCCAAGGCTTCAGATGCACGTTCGACAAGGTCTCGTGTGGTATTTGACACATGTGACATGCTTTTACCATATTTTCGATATCTGAACCAATTTTGGGCCACCAAACCTGGCAGGGGGCTGGAGCTTGCATTCAAATGTACCAGGATGAGCAATACGCAGGTCTCTGAGGATGGCCTGCTCCATAGTACGTATCCGTCTTGTGGACTCACTCCGTTCTGACAGCTGTACAATGTCTGAAAATCAGGGGCGACGGAAAACGTCCTGCCAGATTACAAAGATCTTTTTATTCGCCTTAAAAGAGGGTCTCTCGATGTCTACTGTTCAGTTCGTTCACAGATTACGGATGCGTTGACGAAGTTCTGCGAACGATTCACGGTCCCAAACGTAGGGGCCCGTTAACGTCATCGCCTACAATGGGAAGACTAATCAAGGCGTCAGCCACTACGTCTGCGCTACCTCTAACGCATTTCATTTCATATGTGTAAGCAGAAGGAGTGAGTGCCCGGTGAGGACATCTGTTGTACTCCTTTTTTTCACCCAACAAACCTAAGAGGGGATTGTGATCAGTCTGAATCTCATAGGCTCGGTCAAAAAGACAGGTGGAAGTGTTTCAGACCAAACATTATTGCTAAGGCCCCTTTTCTAGCTGCGAATAGTTGGTTCCCGCCTGGGACATAGTTCTTAATTGAAAGGCAGTCGGCATCTTGGCACCACAAGGAATTTGGTACATGAAAACTCAACCAACGCCGTACGGCGACGCGTCGCCTTTCAGTACGATAGTCATTTCGGGGTCGTATTGAGTCAGCACAGATGAGGAGGTGAGTGCCGCCTTTCCCACGACAAAAGCACTTTGTTCGACCTCCAACCAGTTCCAGCAACGGTTCTCTTCAAGTAGTCGATAAAGAAGCTGTGAAACTTTAGCCGATTGATTTATAAATCTACTAAATTGGGTAACCAACCCAGGGAATGAACGCAATTGGCTAGTACTGTTGGGGCCCTGCATCGTCTTCAAGGCTTTCAACTTGTGTCCGAGCGGATGGAGACCAGTTTTGCCCACCCTAAAGACGAAGTATCCCACAGAATCTATAAGGAAGGTGCATTTATCTTTTATGAGTCTGAGATCTGCGTCTTCTAAACGTCCTAATACGATGTTTAGAGTCACTAGGTGATTATGTTCAGATTGGCCGTTCACAAATATATCGTCAACATATGCGAAAACGCGAGATCTTTCTTCAGGAGACTATGACTTAAGCATTGGAATAGACCGGGAGTAGAACTTACTCCAAATGGCAGTCTTTTTTTATCGAAACAAACCTCGATGCGTATTGATGGTGGTGACGTCTCGGGATTCGGCATCCAGGACGACTTGATTATAAGCATGCTTCAGGACCAGAGTTATGAATCGGTGACCACCTGAGAGATATTCGTACAGGTTCTCAGTGCATGGGAGAGGATAAGGGTTTACTGTAGTTTCCGAGTTGATCGTCAGCTTGTAGTCGTCACAGATACTCACAAAACCACCAGGTTCATGAACAGGGACTGCTGGGACTGCCAATTCTGAATATCGTATGGGCTTGATAATTTCCGTTTTCTGCAGGCAATCCAGTCCTTTTTCGACCTTCGGTGCTGCTGCACAGGAGACTGAATGAGCTTTGAAAAAAGGGGACTGGAATTCTGATTGAAAGTTGAATTTAAAGGGTGGGACGCGGTAGTGGGTCGTAGAATCGTCACGAAACAGTTCTTTATGATTTGCCAAAACGTAATCTGAGTCCGGGTCAAGACCCATCCGATGCAAATAGGATGGCAAAGAAGGCAGGCATTTTATCCAATTCCGTCCGAGGAGATTTGGTTGTTGAGTTCCTCTAACCACATGAACTGGCAAGTACTGAAGTTCTCCATCATGCTCAACTTCGGCCTTAAAGACCCCTCGAACCTCTACGTTCTGTCCAGTGTAACCACAAAAAGTTGAGCGAGCCGGAAGGAGGCGGAGGAATTTCTGAAGAGAGGCCTTCTTGACGAGAGTAACAGCTGAGCCGGCGTCGATTTCAAACTTCATGGGATGGCGATCGAAAGGAGGCGTAATAATGTAGGGCGATTGAAGAAGCGCGTTCGCCGAAAACATTCGGAATACCGCCTCGCCATCCCCAGCTGGGTTAGGGTAGGTGGCGTGCATGTTAATGTTCGTCCGTCTTTCGAAGAAACACAATTGCTTGAGGTGGCCGGTTTTCTTGCAAAACTGGCAAACTGTCTTCTGATGTCCACAATCTGACCGATGGGTATAGTGCTGACCACAACGGTAGCAGGATTATAGTTGTTTTGAAGGACCTGATAGTCGCTGTTTAGGTGAATACCAAGCAGTGTTGACTAGGGAGACAGCCGCTGCAGGTTCCAAGGATGATAGCACTCCAGCATTTGACTGACTCGGCTACTGAAAGTTCTGCCATACGCACTCCTGATGAGTGGCGATATCAAAAGCTCTCTCCCATGACAAAGCCCTCATTTCGGATAACGAATTTTCCGGAGCTTCTTCATCGCACAAACCAATGATCGACTGCAGAACGAGCATTGCGTGCTCGAAGTTGTCTGCCGTGATTTCTTTATACCTGCAGTCCTGGATGGCAGGGGTCAGATTCGTAATAAAATCACCGATGCATTCACTGGACTGCTGACGCACCTGACGAAACCCATAGCCGCTCAGGAAGACGTTGTCTTTTCCGCCCCTGACTGACTTGAGCTTGGTAAATGCCGTTTGGATACCAATATCCTCTTGCAAATTAAGGACGTCAAAGTGCCTTTGTTCCAACTCTCCGAGATTGGTCCGGATGAGTTTAAATTTAAAGGTTATGCCTAGCGTAATCGTGGGCGACAACATCGGAATCAGCCCAATATAATTCTCAAATGTCCTCCTCCGTCAATTCAGGTTTTCAGGCCGTTTTTTGACCGGAGAGGGGACGGTGTAAGTAATAAGGACTCCGTGTTCGTTAAGCTGCGTTTCCAATGTTGTGTATAAAAGACAGAAGGTTAGACATGTACCGGGAACGAGAGACGAAACAAGTGGTGAGTCTTGTAGACACGGCGGGGTATTAGGTGTGGGAGAATGTAATAGGCTAAAGGGTGGCCAGTCAGCACAAAAGAGGTTTGAGCGCGCATACGTGAAGTCTAGACAGTCCGGGCAAAATACACTTCAGTTTTATGGGAACATTGAGTCTGGGGCCTTAGACCGAGGCGCAGTAACTGGTCGCACTGAACGTGCTGTGTTACGTCGTCTAAAACCGAAGTATAGATCGTAGTTTAGCGGAGACCGCCACTTGCACT
>CACRXP010000132.1:570940-585375 GCA_902702965.1 Spirometra erinaceieuropaei | reverse complement strand
AGAGACGCGTGAGTGTACTCTCCAACAGCTTGGCTTGTGTTGATTTTCCTATTCGGTCGGTCCCTTCCAAAACAATAAAAATTCCGCGTCCCATGGAGCAGGAACTGGAATGAAAGAAAAAATAAGACAGCCATGGGAAATTATTGCATATGTAATAGTTATGTGCCCGAACTGGAAAGTTCATTTGCGTGTTTTCCATGTTGTATGAGTCAACGGTTCGTGTTCTTACGCTGGTCATTGAAGATGACAACCTAAACTTCTCATGCTGTGGAGAAGTGTGCTATATACCTACATGACCCTAGCCCTCTTTTGCATACATTAACTCTAAAAAAAGAATACTGTTTCGACTGGGACGCCATTGGAATCGTCGGCGCCATCGCTGTTAAATGGCATGGAGCAGCACAATGCTGGACCACCTATTATGCCTCCTCTACCCTTCGTCATCCAGAGAGACAATTATATCAGTAATTTTGCTTAATGACGGGCTATTATTCAAATCTCGAAAAGTGACAGTTTTTAAATGTCCGAAGTGATTTTGATTACCTGGGATTTTACATCATTAAACTGGAAAGGCATGGAAAAATGCGAGGCTGTGTTGGCTAGTAATGTAGATGGACGCAAATAGTTTAACATATTCCACAAAAACGATCAAGGGCAAGAGTTAAAATTCTCAAAGCTAGACCGTGAGAACAACAGGGTTGAGATAAAATTTCCAATGTTTGAACGAGAGACTTCAAAATTAAGTTCAAGCACATAACTAGAATGAATTAAACAATGAATATGAAGGGATGAAACTGGTATTTACTGGATTGCCACTACTTCAGTTGAGGAAATCATCATAAGGGAAGTTGGAGGATGCAGTGATAGAATACCAAACAAACTTGAAAAGGAATTCTCGAATTAGTTGGGACTCGAGATGTTGCCCAGTTGAGAACACGTGAAATAAACAACGAGGAAGACTGTGTATCGCGATAATTGCTACACCTATGCAATGCCGGTCTTCGTGAAAGGTGAAATTAGGGGCCTAGACGATGCCTAATACGGGCACAACGGTGCGCAAGACTGAGTTGAGGAAAAAAAGACTTTCAAGACTGCGTATGTCAGAAAAATCAGGGGAATGTGCACACGGGCGCGGTGAAGTTGACATACGGTATGAGAGCGCAAAGCCTCCCATATTCCAGTCACGAAGAAAAACGTGCGGGAGGAAGTCCAGGTAGGCCTCAGCTTATTATATGAGACACACTGAAGTCTGCGCCGATAGCTCTGCTGTGACAGTGTAAATTCAGGTAGGTTTTTCGCAGTAAGATGATGGTGGTTAGGAGACAGGAGACATGCCGTTTATAGCCTAGGATAGTCCAGACATGAAAATGTACTGCACAGAACAGAGTTTACCACAATTGGGCAGCACCAAAATAGAGAAAAAGCTTGGTGGGGCGGAAAACTTATTGTTTCGAAGCTGCAGGAGCTTTTCCTACGAAACAATGTCGCTTTATAAGCACGGAATCAAGCCTAAGGTAGAAAGTCTGAAGACAGATTATACGAAATCGAAACCAGTCAAACGTAAGACTCGGATGAAAACCACATGACTACAGTTACAGCGAGGTGCAATGAACAGGGAGGGATGGGAGAGGCCGACTGAATTCAACTGTGATCCTGACGTTAAAACGAGAAAACACACTGGTTCAACGAAGTGGTTGAATAATGGCATGATAAAAATTGATCATGGTACGAGGGAGATGACCTCTGACCATGTGTGCAAACCGCGCCACAGCTAGCAGAGGCTGATAAGAAACCGACACAACCGTAAACTGACGCTAGTTATACTGTCAGACAATCGTCAGCCTTTTTAATGATAAAAAGTACTGGACAAGGTGTTACATTCCCATACGGTGGAAAGATGTTCACCTAACAGGCTGAGTGCGGGAGTTAACGTAGTGGTGTTCCGTTCCCGAACTACTGGTGTCGTGAAGTTTTGGGTATAGCAGTCCAGTCCGGAAGGACAGGGCAAGATGATAGGTGAATATTTAAGGGCAGATCACCTCAATCTTAAAGTTAGAATAAGCGGAGACTACTGGATATCCAGGGCATATGCCCTGCACGACAAGGAGTAACGGCATGATAAGCGAGCGGAGGGGACAGAAAACACTACAGTAGTCATCGGGGCCATGGGAACGCACCCGCGGCAAGGCGGTGGGCGCCGATAATGGGCCGCATTTTCGTCACAGAATAATATGAAGTTGTTTATTGCATTGAGTTTTTCCGGTCGAATGCATGTGCATAGTTGTAATGCATGTATCGGATATCCATAGATTAAAACGTTAGAAAAGATTATGTATATTAATCACTAAGTTAAACACAGTTTATCGTCTAGAGGGCATTCCTCTGAGTGCAGACTTCAGTCCATCAATGCACGGTCGCCACCAAAACACGACCGCCAACGTCTCACAACCACCGCACGCAACGTCCTGCCTACCTCATAGCTCAATTTTCATTGGATGATCACGGTCACTGACTTTGGCCAATCGTATTTTCGCAGTTAAGTGGTTCAAACGTAGTGAGGTGGGCATGGCAAATGGTTTTTCTTTCTGAAAGTACTGACTATATATGTGTGTCATCAAGATTATTTAGTGGGATTCTTAATAAATTCTTCCTCTCGAAATTTCGAGGTTCAACACCCCCATAGAATCACATTACTGGGGAACAAACAAGATGCAAGTCCGATAACGCAGATGCTCCTTGTTTCGCGATCGAACTCCCCGTCCCTTGTCTTATGGCCGGTTTTCCTGCTTTCTGTTGAAAGACCTTCGCCTTGGTTGAACCTGCCTTGACACAATGTTTATTGTACAAAGATTCCCACAAATGTTAGCCGGACCCATACTACGCGCCGCTGTTGGCAGGGCTTGGGAGATAGAGAGCCCCGACATACAACGAGACAAGATAGTTCCGTTAAGCGATCGGTTACCGTCCCTCTGCCATTGTATATGCCCGACGGAAACTGAGAGGAAAACAAACCCGTGTATTAGTAGTTAGGCCTAGTGTTGTGTGCAGTGGTCAACTGATGGTCGAAGGGTCAGACTGCAATTAGTCCTTCTTGATGTGGCATTTATGGCACTCCCACTACGTCGGATCCGAACCAGGTGTGGCGGCACGCCTAGGAGGGGCTCCGGCCGCGCTAGCCCCTTTGGTGTTGATTCAAATCCCGGTCATTTGCCGTGTGGACCAGAGGGCGTGGAGTTGGGCGACAAGGTGCAGGCTTGACCGTACCATCCAACTTCGTCCTCCCCTGCGTTCGGTCTTCATGACTCTGTTTTGACACCTGATACAGATGGGGGAGGTTTAGAGATTGCAACGGATGCGGCACAAGTCTGCATTTACTATAAACTACGTCACGCAAAAATCCCCGTGTCTGCTTCAGCTCCCTCTAAAGCACACGGCGGATAGCATCGGCAACGACGGTCCAACCGTCGCGCGTGTATTGGAAATGCGTTTACCGATCGGCTTAGGAGACCTGCTCCTCCTGTTCTGTCTTAGGTCTCAGTGGGAAGCCATCTCTGACAGTTGCACAACGATTGGTGGTATATGCAGACGTGAAATACCGACAGAGATGAAGGTAATCGGGAGGTCATTTCTGGCTTATCGGCCCTCGTCAGGCTGTCCAACTCAAACCTAGGTTTCAGAAAAATAAGCCTCGAAACCTAGTTATATGGTCACTGAACGTTATTAAGTCCAACACCCTACTACAAAGCCACGGAACCGTTGGCCTTTCGGTTGCGATCGGGAAAGGTAACTATGTTGGAAGTGTGTTCATCGATGTTTTTACGGAACGCACTGGGCAACTGACTGCCAGAGCCCTGCGCTGACTCTCAATCCACATTGGGGGGAACAGGTCCGTAACCAGGGTGCCGCTATTTCCATGTCCTAACTTTAACCCTAAACCGTCTGGAATTTAGGGCAAGGACACCTGAAATACGGCGAGTTCCAGACAGTTCGGCCGTCAATCCGGCTTTGTTCACTGTGTGCTCCACAGCAGGGTGAGAGCAGGTATGGCGACTTGTGCGTGAATTAATTTATGGTGGTAGTGGACTTGCGAAGCATCAACTGCACTCTCTCATCATCCCCCAGCTGGACGGTAGGTTCATATTTCCGTGCCTAACCTCCGAAGTTTTTCGATGACCCAAAAGCACAGAAACTGTGAGGCGGAAATTACTTCACAACCGGCAAAAAACTGCAAGTACTTATTCTCCTGTCCTACGACTTCAAATCCGCTCCCGTCGTCATCAACGAGTTCTGACTGTCAACATATTTAAATACATCAGATTCGAAGTTACTCTCTCATTTTGCAAAGCCGTATTTCCCCAGTTTTCGACCTCCTGTAAGAAATACTTGTTCCACTGTCCTTGTAATATCTTTTTAAATCATTTGACGACTTTAATAGCGCAAATTCGCCCACTTTATTCTTCTGGTTCTCGAAGACCCCGCTTTCTTCAACGTTAGTATTGATCTTCGTAGGAAAGCATTCCAGTTAATTGCACCAGAAGTTTTAGTTTAAAGATGTGGCCTTACTAGCTGGCTCAGGTCCTTTTTTGGCTGAGTCTTCTTAAACTGTATTTTGATCAAGCAGCACCGGTTAGGCCTGAGCAAAAAATTGCGCTATGTGACGCCTTACCCAAAACATTGTCATGTTTTGGGAATGCTATAAGTAGTGCCTCCTTCGCTCTTGAATTTTCAGTGTCCACTTATGTTTTGACTACCGTTCAGCAATTTTAAGTGAAATTTTTGATATCTAATGCTCCAGAAAACTGTTATGGCCAAAAGTGCTGAAATTTCTTATCGAACATTAAGGTTCTAGTGCTTCGAACTAGATTCCATTACGAAACAAGCTTTCGTCTCGACGTAAAAAATGGTATTGACTTACTAGGGAATGCAATTTCCAAACCAAATGTTCTGTTGCTTGTTGTTGTCGTCTTTCTTCTTCTTCTTGCCGTGTGCCGAGGTTTGGAACATCCCAGACGTCTCAGCGTTGACTCATATTGCTATTCACTTAGGACCTCTACATCACAATTTTCAACTTTCCTACAAGTGAGTCCAAATTTTCTTTAAGGGACTTCTTATCACCGTCGACTGGTATAATAAACAGGCATTTTCGAGAAGTAAATAGTTCACCCGCTGCACGACCTGATTGTGTCCCCCAAATTATCCTTTACTGCAGCATTGCACTAAACACCCGTTTTAGGACATTTGATTAGCAGGTCTCTTAGTAAACATAGGACGTTTGATGCTCAGGGAACCATAAAAACCATTTCCTATCTGAATTCGTTCTCCTTACTTCTTGTTCATCAAATTACTGTAACTCAATAAATCCGTCGCCCTGGAAAACTTGCTCGTCTAGTTTTCGACAGAAATCGGCTTGTACAGCATGACTATGCACAGCATAACTATGCACAGCCAGTTTTGTAAAATCTGTCATATACAATCTTCCGCACTAATTTACAGTGACCCCATGCACTACCTTATGATTACGATTGAACTGTGACCCAATCACATTTTAAATGCCTGCAATTGTATTTTATTTTTGAGTATGAATCTGCGAAAGCACTGTACATAAATAGGGTCATCAAGGGCTCTGCCTGTAACCCTTCAATATACATATACATATCATACCTGGAAACGACGTGTAGAGCCGCGTGCAGTACCTTATATGACACTGCACTAATGGTTTGTTTCGTACTCGGTGACCTGGACAAGATTTGAAATGCATGCTTGTGTGCATATCCCGGATAATCTTTTGTCTTCAGTACTGTTCCAAGTCATTTCCTTCAAGTGTCGCTTTAAAGCCTGGGTAGCATTCTGGCTTGCAGATGGTGTTGTCTCCGAACTTAGTATTTTTATTCTGGCAACCGTAAACTTACTATTTTTCCTAACAGCCGAGGGGAGCTTCGTGGCTCTACTTTAATACCTCGGTAATTTTTCTTCAAATCGATTATCTAAATTAATTCAACCACCATTAATATCGTAATTGGGTTAGTGGTGCGATTGTGGATCACAGTACAGGTACGTTGTTGATTTCCTGACTTTTAGGTTAGACTTGAATCCTTTTTCATCGTGATTTTAAGAAAATCATCTATCTTTGTTTACGATTTATCCTTCCACAGGCGTCTTGGCGTTCACAGTTTCCAACTAGATCATTCATTCTTTATGTTCAGTTCACTACTAACATTTCTAAATCTCTTTGCAACATTTTGTTTTTGCGATACTATCACGTGTCTCAGCACTAAATGTAGAAAATTAAATTGTCAGTCTTCATCCGCTTTTGTTTTACTGTCCTTCTATAATATCTCTTTGTATTTGGAAAGCAATTTTGCACAAAGAAAGGCATTGGCATGGCCATTTCTGGTTTGGATTTCATCATGAGAAAATAAATGCCTAGTACCGAGTTGCTTGTAAGAGACTTCAACATCGAGTCGGTTGGCAGTCAAGCAGCGGCCTCACTACAGTAGCAGTCGTTTATTTTTCCTTCCTAACTGACGGTACAGTGTGACGGCCCCTTACGGCGTTTGTGATGCTACAGTCCAACTCCGGTATCACAGTTGTGGAGCCATCAAATCTACCCACAATATGGTCAGACAAAGTGGTCCTGTTGTGCCTCGGCCCATAAACAATTGTTCATGTTAATCTTGACAATATTTCTGACAGGCGAAGAGGCCAAAATACAGGAACTAACCTCTAACTGCCCAACTTTTACGCGGGCATTTGTAGTTGTCTACTTGCCTATCGCGAGTTTTCTGTTGTTTGCGTTGAAGCATTAACACCAAGAGTCCGCCGTAGCTATGAAAGAACCCCTAAGGGTCTCGAATAAAAATTATTTATTTATTTATTTATTCACACTTTGGGGTTGGGTATCACTGACTGACGACTTCTAATAGGCCAACAATGGCCATCCCAGTCTCTGTTGTATTTGTTCTTAATGCTATAAGGCTGCTCCTTATCGGCTTACCAGTGTTCTTCAACAGTCTTTGCCATTACTTCTTCATATTCCAATGAGACTCCTATTGAAAGTGGTGGCCTACAAGATACCGTTTTAGGCCCTCTTCTGTTTCTGCTTAACAGTAAGGATAACTCGTCGGTGGTCAGAATTTCTCAATCTTTTATTTATGTGGATCATCACGAATGTGTATATTCGTTCACTACATCTACGACCAAAACTGCCTGGACCAAATCCGTTTGATTTGCTTGCTCACTCACCATGCAGCTCAAAATGGCTAATGGAATTCTCCCCACCCAAATGTCGCTATAGGTTTATTGGATCTAAAAGACTACCCCAACCAGTGGTCTTTCAAGGCGCCCTCATAACTGAATGTGTTATTATCAAGGACCTAGGTCTAAGCTACTCCAATAATCTAGATACCTCACCACAAAGCGGCAGAATTACGGCCAAAGTTGCCTAGATTTGTGGCTAAATTCCTCACAATTTCTATCTTCCTGAAATTATATTGACACTCTATCGAATGTTTGACCTTTCATTCTTTAGTGTTGTTGCCTATTATTTGGTTTGATAGGCTAGTCGTTCAAAAGTTACAAATGCCCAAAGGCATTTTTGTTAGAAGACTCTTGTGTATGACGCACCAAGATACTCCTACACAAATAGACACCAGCTAACTAACCTAAAATTTAAATGGGCCCGAAGACGCGCTGCTTAATATCGAAAAAATGAAGCTTCGCGATTACTTCCACAATTAGCAGACACGTTTGGAAGTGCGGAATTTCTCCTTCTCTGCCCGAATGATCAAACCCTGCAGATGTTGTGATATCACCAAAGATACAAAGTTTCAAAAAGAACCTTGACCAAGAGCTATGAGAGATGGGGCTCACTGCCTGAGATTCACTACGATTTTGTCATACCATCATGGGCTCGTTTGAATTATTTCAGCCCAGATAACTTCTATATACACCGAACCCAGTTTGTTGATGTAAATAGGGTACTCAAAAGCTTGCGCTTATTTCTCTCAGCAAAGAGAAACTGAGCTGAACTGGACTTGACTGCGCTTGATGCTGAGATCTTAAAGTGCAACAAAACACCTTGTATAAAAACGCGCCTACCAACCCCGCCAGTAATGACTAAAAAAGCAAAACAAGTGCCTAACGCAAAAATCGCTGAAATAACTAACATTAAATAAGGACGGTACCAAAATGTTGTCAGCAATATATACACCTTACAGAATATTTTCTTTGAATTGCAGGACCGAAACTCCAGAACAGTCCGTTGTAGGCGATAGCAGTAAAATGAAATGATAATCGTCCACATTAGCGGTAAGTGTATGCAAAGCGTAGGTTTGGTATAACATTGCTGCCCTGTCCAGATAAGCGGCGATTTTCAAGCAAATATACATCTAGTTTTTGCTTTTATGTCTCCGTGTAATCCGCCGTTATCACGTCCTCGGGAAGCCCGTTCCAGGCACCGACGACTCGCTGTGAATAAGAGTACCTTCGAACGTCCCGATGGCATTTGGATCCTCTAGGTTTGAGAGAGTTCCCACGCAGGTTTCTCGCTGTGGCCAAGGTGAAGAAATCATCAAGGTTTAGGACACAGGCTCGGCACTCTTCGCAAAGCAGGTAATGGTGATTTTCTCCATCCACTCTTTCATTCGTTTTGCGTCGCAGTGCGACGCACTTCTGAAGGTTAAGATTTAGCAGCAATTTGTCGGACCATCCGCATACGCGGTCTAGTTCTTCTAGCAGGGTACGACCATAATTTTCCCGTTGATCGCTCGCCATAACTTGATGTCATCGGCAAACATGACTCCATTGCAGTCCAGTCCATTCATACAGTCGTTGAAATAAATTAAAAACAGTACTGGCCTGAGCAGAGAGCCTGGGGAACTCCACTCACAACTGGCGCTAGCGTTGATTTCGCATTAACAATGCACGAGGACTGTGATCGGCCAGTCAGAAAGTTGTTTACCCATTTTGATAGGTTTCCCCTTATCCTTGACTCTCGGACCATGTAAAGCAACCGGTTATGTAGAACATTATCAAAAGCCTTCTTGAAATCGATGTAAACGATATCGACCCTTGTTCCTTCGTCTAACGAGCGAGACCACTGATCCGTTGAATAGAGCATATTTGTTCAGCAGCAGTGATTTCTTCGAAAGCTATGTTGGGAACTAACAATGAAATTATTTTCGTCAATGAACTTCCTTATGGCTTTTTGACTATTCTCTCTATAACATTGCAACAAGTGCACGTTTAACTCACCAGCCGATAATTGTTTACACATATTCTAGATCCACCCGTGTGAATGGGGTATATGTTCGCCACATTCCACTGAGAGAGGAGGGTGCCTCAGTCAGAGGACGACTGGAAAATATCCGGAAGCGGTCCGGAGAGTTCGCAAGTTAGCTTATTCAGAACTTTAGTTGGTATTTGGTCTGGACCCAGAGGCTTACCCTCCTTAAGCGCTAGAAGTTCCTTCCTTACATCTTCTTCCGTGAGGTCGATGTTTTCTATTATTTCATCAGTTGTTACAGTAGGCAATCCAGCCTCGTCAACTTCCGTTTCATCGGTGAAAACAGATGTAAAAAACCGGCTAAAATAATCTGTCTTAGCGTCATTTTCGATGATATCCTCATTGTTTCCTCCTTTAAACATCGAGACCGTCTTTTTGTTCCTTAACCTGCTGTTGATGTAACTGAAGATTGATTTTGGCTTATCGATAGCCCGTTCCATAACTCGCGTTTCATTCTCCTTCCACGACTTGCAGATGGCCGGGCTTATCTCGTTTTGCTGTCGGTGAAACTGCTCGTAATGAGATGGTTGTTTTTTGTTGCACAGCTTCTCCATAGTTTATTATTCCGGTTCATTTCCTTCTATATATCCCGCGTTATCCAGGCAGGACGATTGATCTTGTTGATTCTCTCTGTCCAACAGTTACGATGCAAGACGTCGTTTTTAACTTCTTTGGCAGTGTTCCGAAAAGTGCTACTTAGAGATACGTGCAGATTTTATCAGTTATTATCAAGTACCTACATGGCCATCATATAACATGCCATCTACTCTTCTCATAAATGTTCTAACTGTTTCCGCCCTAACAACTTAACCAAGCAGTTTGTTCCAGTCCTCAGTCACTCGAGGAGAAAAGAAATTCGCGCGCACTTCAAGCTGGGCATACATTGTCTTCAGTTTATATCTGTGAGCTTGGAGATTTGTCGTTTTTGCCAATTCAAAAACCGGTCAACTTGAGTGCACAATCTACGCCTCTGAGAAGTTTGATGACCATGATCATGTCCCCTCTGCACAGCCTATAAGAGATAGGAAAAAATTTGAATCGTTCTAGCCATTCTTCATAAGGTGAGCTCTTTAGCCCGCCGATTATTTTAGTCGCTCTTTGTTACACCTTTCCCAAGAGGGTGCAATCTTGCCTGAATACCATATTCAAAAATCGGCCTGAAAAATTTTTCAAACAGTCGACCGAAAAGCTCTTCGTCGAAGTCGAGGAAGGATCTCCTGATCGTGCCCAAAATTCCCATGGCCTTCTTTGCTATCTTGACTCAGTGAGACGAGGGTTTGAGCGCGGACGTCATCCACATCAAGGTGCTTTACCTCATTTACAAGCTCGAGTTCCTGCCTGCGGAGGAAATAGTGATATTCGGATCCCAAATCCTTCCTGTAAATAGACCTTAGTCTAACGAATTGAAATTTGTTGAAATTGCGGTGGAAAAGTTATTCCTCACACTACTGTTGCAGTCGATCTACGTTTTTTGCAAGTTTCCGCGTCCTCTGGCTTTTCAGTCAAAATCCGCATCTGCATATCATCCACAAACACTACTTTCTCGCAGGTAAGGCAGCCTAGGCAGTCGTTCACACATACTTAGAACAGAATAGGACCCAGGACGCCCCCCCTGTGGAACACCGCTGGGAGCGGTTTCCCACTCTGATTTGGTAGCACCAATGCTCACACGCTGACGTCGGCCTTTGATGAAGTAGGTCAACCACTTGAGACGGTTGCCAGTCACACCAGTAAAAGTAAACTGCACCTACTGGCAAATCCATCTCTAGGGTTTTTGTCCAGCTTTCTATGGATATGAGCAGGTTAGTGAGGCAGGATTGACCACAGTATTCCAGGCCAGGTCTAACGTAGATGTTATAAAGGCGCACTCTAGTGTCGCTGGTTTTAAAGTTTCGGAGGGTAAAACCGGTCGTTCTGCGTGCTTTAGAGACTATCAGGCTACAAAGCTCCGAAAGATTAAGACACTTCGAATATGATACACCCAGATCCCTAATAACCCCAGGTACATTTATGTCATGACCGTCAATAGTTAATTGAGGTTGGTGGTCGTCGCAACCACCATGACTGAGCATTTATGCCAAGAGAGGTAAAGGCGCCATGTGCGGCACCACTGGGCAAAGGCCCGTAGGTCGCTCTTTAGGAGTTCAAGAACGATGTGACGATTTGCTGTCTTATATCGATATGCAACTTTCAGATTATCGGCATACATAAAGCGCTTACCATTATGAAATAAATCTGTTGCATCGTTTACAAAAGTGGCAAAATAAAAGCGGGCCGAGTATACTACCCTGAGTGGCTCCACTCCACACACACGTGGGATTAGAGATAGCATTGTAAATCTTAAGTTACCTTTGTTTAGTACCAACGATACCTTCATTACGGAGGAGTCAGGCAATGCAGAAATGTTAAATTCCTTCTTTGCCAAACGTTTTACCATTCAGACTGACCCAATCCCATCAATTCCTCCGTTGTCTGCTGTCTCCCTCAACATCATCGAATTTTTCCTGAAGCTATTCAAAAAATGGTAAGCCATCTTCCTAACTCTCACTCAGTGGGTACGAACAATCCTCCAAACTCTCTTATAAAAGAGCTAAGAGATTTTCCTCCTCTGCTCAGCACACTATTTCCGGTGTTTCTCGCAAATGGTTTCTTTCCTATCTATTGGAAATCTTCCATTATTGTTCCAGTATTAACATCTGACTGTCGTTCTGATGCTCGAAACAATCGACGCGCCCATAAAGCACCTTCTCTCGCTAAAATCCTAGGAAAAATTATCGCCATGAGAATTACCGACTTTTGTATTGCCAGTAAAGTTATTAGCCCTTCCCAGCGTGGTTTTTTTACCAGATCGTTCTTGTGTAACAAGTCATCTGTCGTTTTTCAATTTACTTAGTTCTCTTCGTAAAGACCATCTAGCTGTTGGCGTATATTAATTCACTAAATCTACGACCCAGCTTTGCCTGGAGCAAATGCATAATGATTTTCTTGCAATTTCAGCGTCCAGCTCAAAATTCCTAATGGAATTCTCTTCATCAAAATGTCGCTATATGTTTTTTGGACCTGAAGGGCTACCCTAGTCAGTAGTCTTTCAAGGCACAGCTACGAGTGAGCGCAACACCATCAAGGATTTAGTTTTAAGCTGATCTTATTCTCGAGATCTCTCGTTACACGCCAGTAGAATTGCGGCCAATGCTGCCCAAATTTGAGACCTTATTTCCAAAATTTATATCTTTCTGAAATCATATTAAGAGTTTATCAAATGTTGGTGCTTCCCATTCTCGAGTATTGTTGTGCATCCTTTGGTTTGATGAACGAGGCTAGTTGTTCGGAAATTGAAAATTTCCAAAGGCATTTTAGTAGAAGACTCTTAAGCACGACATATCCAAATCTTTCCTACTGGGATAGATGCCAGCTAAATAACCAAAATTTTTGTGGATTCGAAGACTGGAAGCAGGCTTTTGTTTCCTCTTTTGCTTCAGGAGTATTTCAAATCACCCCCGGATTTCAGTCCTTACCCCTATTAGTCGCCCATACACTCTTCACGATTCTTCCTTCATTATACCTCCTCTCGATTCCTCCACATCTAAGCGCTCTCATTTTTGGCTTCCAGATATACTTCTCCTTGGATAACCTTCCAGTTGATAGAGGATCATTAGATAATTTTCATACTTTTAAGAGAACACTGCGCCTTTATTAAATATTAACTCGATTTAACTTTTAGTTTCCTCATCCTTCACGGACAAAATTCTCTAATGCATTGAGAAAACACATAGGGGATTTAGGACGCCGCCATCAGGTTACCGTATCCGCCCGCATTTCCTTCTCTCTGTGTGATTTTGCTTTCTATTATCCCATCAGCAATTCCGATTTTTTCGAGTTTTTAGTCCATGAGTCGTGTCCTTCACAGAAGGCGATATCCTCCCCGACAAATCCTCTCAAAGAAGTAGCGGGGTTGGGTTGACGCCACCCTCTAGGCCGTCTGCGTCTCACTAGCCGCTGATCCTGATCCGGAATCGACTCCGGCTTCTGAGTTTTCGAGTTCTCGCACGCAATCGACGATTTTTGTTTTATTTGTTGTCAACGCCTCACTTCAAACCCAAGCAGTCTGTTGACATACACATGGGAATCCTCTGTTTTTACCATTTGCTGGTAGTTTGGTCGGTCGGCAAAGAAGTGTCATGATCGCATCGCCCGTACCCTTTGATGACCGTCCTAGCGTTTAATTTTCCCTTCTTGACTGGACTCTAAGCGGACTGTGACTGAAAGCGTCTGTGTTCCTCTGTCTCGCCACTTTGAGACGGATAGCCTCATCCGGTTAAGAAATTCTGCCTTGAAGATGTGAGTTTCTATTCCCTTTTACACTGCAATATACAGAGAGTCGTTGTCAGGATCTCTGTCTCAGAATGGGCAGAAGTGGAAAGAGGATCCCCAAGGGTTCCGTTTTAAACCCCCTACTTTTCTTGATTTGTGTAAATGATTGTACCAGCGGACTGAATTGCGAGGCTGTCATCTTTGCGAATGACATATAATACAATGTGAAGTCAAGTGCGTTGGCGCCACAAAGATGTTGCAACCGAGCATCGCAAATTGCGTGTTTGATCAGACATATGGCTTTTAAAGTTCAGTGTCCAAATGCGTGGTCCGTCACACGAACCCCGGCCGAAATGCCTCTCACAAGCATCAGCACTATATTAATGGCGCGGAATTTAAAGGTACAGAAAGACAGAGACCCGATCAGCTTCGACCTGCTTTTGCATTCAAACCCAGGAAATGGATAAACGACTGTATGCTGGAGTTGCTGGTGCCAAATTGAGACTTTTGTATACCAATGCTCAAAGTCTCGTTTCGAAGATCGACGAACTCAAAGCGATAGTACCAGAACGAATCCCCGACGTCATCGCCATAACGGAAACTTGGCTTAATGCCGAAATCATGGATGCTGAGATTTCGATACCGGGTTACCAGCTGTTTCGTAGAGACCGTCAAAATAGGTAGGGCGGAGGGGTAGTCAGCCCGTGCAGCCCGTTTGTGCACAACCGTTCAAAATCCTTAGACACGAGATAAGTTGAAATTCATTTATAACTGAAATATTTGACATATTTCTCTGTCGATTTTGCGTCGATTTTTATTAGCTGTCGAAAATAACACATAA
>CACRXP010000132.1:536128-556310 GCA_902702965.1 Spirometra erinaceieuropaei | reverse complement strand
GTGCTGGTGACGAAGGCGATCGCGGGTGCCGACGGGTGGACCGACCATCGCCTCGTCATCTCGAAGATGCGTATTCGCCTACAGCCTCACAGGAGACCACAAGGTAAGCGATCCCCAGGTAAGCTAAATGTTGGTTTGTTGTCTTTGCCCGCCCACCATCTTCATTTCAGAAACGAGCTAGCTCAACGGCTAGACAACCTTCCTATCGCTGCCGCCGCTGCAGAGAACGCCTCCGTGGAGAACCGCTGGTGTCAACTGCGAGACACGGTCCAGTCGACGGCGCTCACCGTCCTCGGTCGCGCTCCCCGCCAACACCAGGACTGGTTCGACGACAACGACGCCGCCATCAGAAATCTGCTAGCTGAGAAGAACCGCCTACACAAAGCCTACGTAGATCACCCCAATGAGGACAACAAAGCTGCCTTCTACCGCAGTCGCCGCCAACTTCAACAACGTCTGCGCGAGATGTAGGACGCCTGGACTGCTCGCAAAGAGGAGGAGATCCAAGGCTACGCGGACCGCAGCGAATGGAAGAACTTCTTCTCCGCGATCTAAGCTGTCTACGGTCAGCCGACGAAGGGCACTGCTCCTCTCCTCAGCGCCAACGGCAGCACTCTCCTGACTGAGAAGACGCAAATCCTACAGCGATGGGCCGAGCATTTCCGAGGCGTCCTCAACCGCCCCTCCGTCATCTCCGACGCCGCCATCGCCCGCTTGCCGTAAGTGAAGACCAACGTGGACCTCGACCTCCCGCCATCTCTCCAGGAGACCATCAGGGCCGTGCAGCAGCTCTCCAGCGGGAAAGCACCCGGATCGGACGCAATCCCTGCTGAGGTCTACAGGCACGGAGGTCCCCTACTGATGGATCACCTGACTTTGCTCTTCCAGGAGATGTGGCGTCAAGGTGAAGTCCCGCAAGACTTCAAAGACGCAACCATCGTGCATCTCTACAAGCGCAAAGGGAGTCGCCAAGTCTGCGACAATCACCGTGGCATCTCTTTGCTAAACATTGCCGGGATGATCTTCGCTCGCATTCTTCTCAACCGCCTCAATAACCATCTGGAACAGGGCCTTCTGCCGGAAAGCCAATGCGGCTTCCGTCGTCATCGTGGGACCACGGATATGATCTTCGCCGCCCGTCAACTTCAGGAGAAGTGTCAGGAGATGCGGACTCACCTGCACTCTACCTTCGTGGACCTAACGAAAGCCTTCGACACGGTGAATCGTGAAGGACTGTGGAAGATCATGCAAAAATTCGGCTGTCCGGAGCGATTCACTCAGATGGTGCGTCAGCTGCACGACGGTATGATGGCGCGATTCACGGACAACGGTTCCGTCTCAGAGGCATTCGCAATGACCAACGGAGTGAAGCAGGGATGCGTGCTGGCACCAACCCTCTTCAGTCTTATGTTCTCTGCCATGCTGATGGACGCCTATTGCGACGAACGCCCCGGGATCCGCATCGCCTATAGGACAGACGGTCACCTGCTGAATCAACGGCGGATGCACTTCCAAACGCGCGTATCCACAACCACCGTTCACGAACTCCTCTTCGCCGACGACTGCGCCCTGAACACCACCTCGGAAGAGGAGATGCAACGGAGCATGGACCTGTTCTCCGCCGCCTGCGAGAACTTCGGTCTGGTCATTAACACGCAGCAGACGGTGGTGATGCACCAACCGCCAACCAACTCAGCCACAGGCCCCAATGCGCCGCCGCAAATCAGCGTGAACGGAACCAAACTGCAAGTGGTGGAGAACTTCCCGTACCTGGGCAGTACCCTCTCCCGCAACACCAAGATCGACGACGAAGTCGCCAACAGGATCTCGAAAGCCAGTCAAGCCTTCGGTCGCCTCCAAAGCACAGTTTGGAATCGCCACGGTCTTCAGCTGAGCACGAGGCTAAAGATGTACAAGGCCGTCATCCTGCCGACACGACTGTATGGAGCGGAGACTTGGACGGTGTATACAAAGCAGGCACGCCGACTGAACCATTACCACCTTAATTGTCTTCGTCGCATCCTGAGGCTGAACTGGCAGGATCGAATCCCCAACACGGAAGTACTGGAACGAAGGGGAATCCTCAGCATCTACGCCATACTGAGACAAATGCAGCTGCGCAGGAGCGGCCACCTGGTGCGCATGGACGACGAGCGACTACCAAAACGGCTCTTCTACGGAGACGTCGCGACGGGTTCTCGCCGTCAAGGAGGCCAAATTCGCCGTTACAAGGATACCCTGAAGTCCTCCCTGAAACGCCTGCAAATCAACCCGACCAACTGGGAAGAGCTCGCACTCGATCGACCGACCTGGAGGAGGACAGTGAAGACAGGCGCTGCGATCTACGAAGCCAATCACATCGCTGCCGCCAAGGCGAAACGCGAAGCCCGCAAATCCCGACTTCGCCCAGTACGCAACTCCGCCGCACAACCGCTTCCAACGTGTCCTCGATGTCAACGGAGATTCCGGGCTCGAATCGGACTTGTTGGACGCCTTCGGATCAACTACGCCTCTCGAATTGCACCAACCATCGTCCCCCGCCCGCCTCTTCCTCCCCTCCGCCGCCAACTAAATCTGACAACTCTTCTGAACCACCACTTCCATCCTTCTCCTCCTCCACTGCTCCCACGACGGCCGCTCAGGCGACTGTCCCGCGCGCAACAATCGACACCATCAGCACCTCCTCCGACTCCAGCGATGAGGATCAGGACTACACCTGCCCTCACTGCGACCGCACCTTCACCTCACACATCGGCCTGGTCGGTCACTTGCGAATCCATCGCACAGAGACTGGCGAACCAGTGCCTGGAGCACCCACCTATACCCACCAAGCTCGTCTCAACTGCCCACACTGTCCTCGCACTTTCAGGCATCGCATGGGCCTATTCGGCCAAATGCGCATCCACGAGAGCGGCATTGACCGCACTCCTGACACACCCACCACATCCAACACATCCACCATGCCCAGCCCCACCCTCGCTCCATCCGTCTGCACCACCACCACCACAACCACCACCACCACCACCACCATCACCGCCTCCTCTGTAGCTGACACTGACACCGCCGACTTCTCATGCCCACACTGTCCACGCACATTCACCTCACGCATCGGCCTGGTCGGTCACTTGCGAATCCATCGCACAGAGACTGGCGAACCAGTGCCTGGAGCACCAACCTACACCCACCGCACTCGCCTCCACTGCCCACACTGCCCTCGCACCTTCACGCATCGCATGGGTCTATTCGGCCACATGCGCATCCACGACGACCTGCGGTAGACAACCGCCGGTCACACCACACATTCCCTCACTCCCTACCTCCTAACACCATCACCCCACCAGACATCAACCCCCACACACCTCATGCACTCAACTGCCGCCTCCCACGCAAGTGGGAAGTGTGCATCTCGACTCGGTCCCCATGCGGCTTCGGCTGCACGGGTGACTTGTGTCCGAGACGATCCCGACACGTCAAGCGTCGTGGATAGGAAGGTTGCTGATTGAGGCCTGCTCTCGGTTCACGCAGTTCGTCACGTTGTGTGTGTGTTGTGTGTAGTGGCGGACTGGTGGGCTGGTGGGCTGGGGATGGGCTGAAGCAGCACCTTCCACGGCCCTCTCACGCAAGTGGGAGACACGCCGTTCTACCTCCGTTGTGTGAAATCCTGGTGTTTGTGTGTGTATGGGGGGCCAGGTAGTGCTGTGGCGCGCGCAGGCATGGTCAGTCGACCGTGTCAGCCACCGCGCCCATTCCCCACTCCAGTCTGCTGACCGGCTCGGACAGCGGCTGGGGTGTGGGATGGGAAGGGAGAGTGAGGTCGACGACTCAGCGCACTTTCTCCTCACTATAAACAATCTGACGCGCTTGAAGCTATCACGGTGCTCTAAAAGCCGTGGCTTAGAAGATTGCCAACTGACGGGGTAACTTGGACCTCCTCCTTGACTGGAGGCTGTCTGAGAGTCAGGCTGCAATGGCTCCTTTTTAATTTGGTCGTATGGCACTCGCATCACAGTGTGGGATCCGAGCCAGGCGTTGGCGGCACGCCCAGGTGCGGCTTTGGCCGTGCCAGCCTCCAAATCTCTCTTGTTTTGGTTGAAATCCTGGTCATTTGTTGTGTGGATCAGGGGGTGTGGTGGAACGCCAAGGTGAGGATCCGTCCGAGCCATCCACCTGCGGCCTCCCTCGTCTCCGGTCTTCTTGACTCTGTCTTGACACCGGGCCCAGGGGGGGGGGAGGAGAGAGTGTCGGTAGATGCAGCGCAAGTCTACCCGCACTATAAACCCCTGCGCAAGTCGCCGTCCCTGCTCCCACCGTTGCAGCTGCAGCTGTGAGGCACACGGTGGACATCATCGAAATCGATGGTCGAACTGTCGTCGTGTGTGTGTGTGTGTGTGTGTGTGAGAGAGAGAGAGAGAGAGAGGGTGATTGGTGTAGAAATAGAGTATTTATATTGTGTTTATGGCTTTTCTCTTAACGGTAGTTTTCAGTTGCCCAGTTGCACACTGACACAAGGACATCGCATAAATTAAATGGCCCAGTGCGGCCAATCGTTATTTTAAAAGGCAGCCTCACCTATAATTTGGCAAAGTGGATGTACTCAAAACTAAAGTTCCTCCAAAGTAATTCGATTGCCTCAGTTCAATCAGGCTTTCGATTTCTCATAGACCTCTGAGATCAGAGAATTCAAACGGATGAAATCATGGTCTCTTTTGATGTGACGTTGTTATTCACATCCATTTCACCAAATTTGGCGCGCGAAGTCTTGTGCAAGAGACTTGAAGAGGCGAACGACGAGACTCAAAGTGCGCTCAAAACTAATCACTTCATGAGGCGGTTTGGATTCTGCCAAAAACTTCCTACAGTTTTGCTGGAGAGACCTATGAGCAGATAAAGGGATCTCCGATAGGCTCACCGGTCTCCGGTTTAATGGCAAAACTGGTCTTACAGTAGTTAGAAGAGATTGCCTTCATCCAGCATGAGCCGGTATTTCGGCGCTGTTGCGCAGTCGACCGAATGCTTGGCTGGCCTTGGAGATCCGACGGACCACTTCGTCGTCAATTTCGGTGCAGTATGAGAGGGTGCCCCCCAAATAAACGAAGTTGTCCACAGCTCTCAGTTGGGTGCCGTTGACATAGATGCGAGGAGCACTGCATGCACCGTTGGGTGGAGGTTGATGTACGGTAACCATTTTTTTCGTGTTGATGGTCAGCCCGTATTTGGCGCAGCCGGCGGCGAAGAGGCCCATGCCCCATTGCATATCTGCTTCTGGCACGGCGCTGAGCCCGAAATCGTCCGCGGAAAGGAGGTAGTAAATAGTAGTCGTGGAGAAACGCGTTGGGGCCTGTTGAGAAGATGGCTTTCGGTCCTGTTGGTGATGGGAATTCCGGGTGCTCGTCACGGTAGGTGTCCATCAGCGGTGGGGGGCGAGTACGCAGCCCCGCTTCTGAGACGGTCTCGTTGTCAGTGATACGTGATACCATCCCATCGCGGAGCTGACGCATTATCTGGGTGAGTCACTCAGGACAGTCACATTTATGTATGATTTTCCAGAGTCCATCTCGATTTGTCGTGTCACATGCCGTGTCCACAAAGTAACATAGGGATGGGGCCGCATTTCCTGCCACTCCTCTTGCAGCTGCCAGGCAACGAAGATAATATCAGCGGTTCCGTGATGCTGTCGAAGACCACACTGGCTTTCGGGGATTAGTGTCTGTTATGGATGTCCGTTGAGTCGATTAAGAAGGATGTGAGCGAAGACCTTCCCCACGATGTTGTGCAGTGAGATTCCTCTGTGGTTATTCCAGAGTTGCCGGTTCTCTTTCCGTTTGTAGAGATGGACACCTGTCGCATCAATCAAATCCCGTGGAACGTGTCCTTGGCACTGGATTTCCTGGAATAGCGTTGTCAATTTGCCCATCAGTCGGGGGTCGCCGTGCTCGGCCGAGATGACATCGGATCCCGGTGCTTCCTCGTTGGAGGGTTGGTGAGCGGTTCGGGTAGTTTCTAGAAGGGAGGGCGGTAGATCCATGTCGTCGTTCGTTTTCACTAGAGAGAGTCGGTTGATGGTGGCGTCGGAGGTTTTAGACAGGCGGTTGGGGATACTTCAATAGTGCTCGGCCCAGTGCTTCAGAATCTATGAATCTACAAACCCCTTATCCACGAGGTGTTAAGCAGTGTCCTTCCTAAATTGGGCTGCTAAATCATCGTAGATGGCTGACGAACACCACTGTGGGTCACGGTTTTGCTAGTGGAGAGCGCCCCGTGTTAGCCTGGGCGGTCTACGGAATTGTACGTCATCCTCTTCTTAGGACCTTTGAAGTTGGAAGGAGAAAATAGGGAAAGGAAAGAGGAGGAGAAGGGGGAAGATGGGATGGGAAGAGGATTGCTGGGTATTGGGACACACAGCACCAACAACCCTTATCTTATCTGGTTTAGTCCACCGGTCTAGGTGGTTACCGGGGTGGGGCTGCTAGATAGAGCCTAATTTCGATGAACCACAGAGGAGACTTTGGTGACAGTTTAGGACCGTGAGGAGCAGCCACCATTTGCATGATGCAGCCTACCACTCGTGCACGGGTGTGCCTAACTGGACACTCCTACGCCGCACCATGTTATTAGCAAGTCAAGTCCCGTTCTTCTATGGGCAGAATTTAACAAAAGTGTGAGCCCTGAATGTCTACTTCTGTGACCGAACTCATCCATTCATCGGTGAAATATGATCAAAGATGCTGAAAACGGTTATACTTCGTCTAAAGTTAGACTGGGGCTGAATTAATCGGCGCTCACTGTTCTCAGCAACCTTCTATCTTCTCTACTGAATGTCTTCTTCGGCCGACTGATTCCATGATCTCGTCCGTTTACAGCAATATTTTCATAACTACCAGATAATATTCACGAAGTTCTCCCATTCACATTAGGATTGTGGGAAATTGGCCGTCTAAACAAACTACTCCTTGACATTTTGGAGGGTTACAAGGTCCGCTAATCTCTCGACCTCACTATTGCCAATCTTCCGCAGTTCATCTGCATCACATATTATGGCCACTAGGATCACTCCCAGTTGCTGTCGCCCAAGATCCAGAAAGCCGTTTCCTGCGGCACAGAGGCTTAAGGTGCACGAATATGAACACGGTGAAATATCAACTTTTCTTTTCAGGGGCGTTTTGTGCAATGTGTGTAGAATGCTTTTTTTTACCAGCACTATGTACTTTTATTGCTGGGTCGAGGACGTGGTGTGATGGCGACACTAAGTCTGTCGGATTGAGACCTACATTTCTGTAATCGTCTGCTATGCCTGGATCAGCAAACCATGGTCCTCGCAGCCTGGTATGCGCTGGTTATTTTCCGACACCTGGTTCCCTGCCGGTAGATGTGCTTGCGCTCCCGCTGGGTGTACAGGTCGTGAGCATGGCTGCCCAGTCATCCTCGTGCTCCGGCCCGTCGTGGTGTTGTTGATAGTTAAAATCCTGGCCAATTGTTGTGTGGACTAGGGGGTGTGGAATGGAGCGCCAAGGTGCGGGCTAAGCCGTGCCATCCACCTGCGTCCTCCCCCGCCTCCGGTTTTCTTGACTCTGTCTTGACACCGGACTTTGGTGGGTGAGGAGAAAGTGCGATAGGTGCGACGTAAGTTCACACTTGCTGTAGACTAAATCACGCGCAAGTCACCGTGCCTAATTCACCTTGCTGTGGAGCAAATGGTAGACATCGTCAGATACGACAGTCTAACTGTCAAGTCTGTCGGATGTTTTTCTGCAAATCACTCTTATAAAGGTGGTAGACCGCGCCCTATCCTGGCCATGTTTGTGTGTACGATTCTGACAGTCGACTTCTGTTAGACGAACGGCTTGTGATGTTGTAGCGGCTAAATTTATGAGTATACTTTAACCAGCACGGCCTCTGGCGAAGTTCTGTTAACTGGGGAAAACGAAAGACGACAGAATGAGGTATTTATTATGTACAGCATCGTGAATTGCCGCCCAAACACTGGTGACCGCTGGCAAGACCATGACATGTGTAACAATTCTGAGTCCTACCTGAGAGAACGTCTAAGTTGCTAACTGCTTTATATATAACACTGTGTTCAGGTGCGCGTGGGCGTCCAGTTACCTGAGTCTTGGATGCACTGGCCCGGTCGGTACGACCGCAGGTGGGACTTTGTGTGAGAGTACCGGTCGAAGAGAGTATGCGCAGGCAATGGCGGAACCTAAGCGACGAATACGGTTCAGGGACTGTGATGCGCATGTCACCGCAGACGGCTATCGTTATGGAGCATTCATATAGCCAAGGGTTGTGTTTGTATGTCTTTTCAAGTTCAAGCCTTTCCAAGGGGAACACGGGTGCCCTTCCAGTGTTAAGTTATCCCGACCTAGAATTTGGGTGTTGCGTGCGAAACGACAAAGAGGCGAGATTCGGTAATTCCGGTTTCCCCAGTCTTTATTGACAAAATTTATGGGATGTTACTTGGCACACCAGACATTTGACACAATGGCGAGGCTTGGAGAGGCGAACTCGAGGGCAAACGCCCTGCATGTCGAAGATGATCGCGCAGAGTGGACCGTATATGACAGGTGAGACATCGGTCCGGAGGCTGGTGGACACACCTGATAGTAAGGCCATCGCGAACGACGGCGTACACTGTGTGTCCCACGGAGTGAAAGCAGCATCGGCGACTTACGCGTGAATTGGATTTTTTAGTGGGGCGGACTTGTGCAGCATCTACTGCACTTTGCCCAACCCCATCCACCAGGCCCCTTTGGCAAGACAATGATAAGGCGACCGGAAGTTGGCCCGAACGCAGTGGCTAACGAGGGTAAACGACCCGCCTACGCGCTCCTCACACGACCTGGTCACCTTAGAGTACACCGGACTTTCATGGACGGCGGCCCCGATCTCACGTGCATGAGAGCCGGAGGCATGTAATGCCGCATTCTATTACAAGTAATATTCACGAGGTCTTAATAACATGGCCCATAATTTGTTGCTTTGCTTGATTTCATGCAATAAATTCACAACTATCCCAAACAACAGAGGACTCTTTTACTAGCCAGCACAGGCCGATGCGTTAGACAGACCGGGTGATTGCTCTTCATAAGCGACGACAACCACAGCTGTTCGAGTAGCGTTTGTACGCAGGTTGGATTCTAGTTAGGGAGGCTTACGTAGCAACAACTGCAGTCGCTCTTCCTAAATTCACCATCTTGTAGTAGCAAGACAAGGTCAAAAGGCCAGAGATGGGTCTGGGTACAGTGGCCGATCTTTTATAGGGTTCTTGCCCACGTCTGCCACACACACAGCGGCGCGTACGCGCACATTTATGGCAGATCAGTAGGCCGGATCTTACATGGCTAAGGTTTGACAATGGGAGCCATTAAGCCATTACGACGTGGCAATCGGTCAGGGTAAGAAAATAATTCATCGATCTGGCATGGCACATCTACAGGTACATCAGAACCAGTAGTGTGAGGGAAAGATGCCTGCATCGTCCTCAACCTCCTTTCCTATCGTGTACAAGTGGCAGGTCTGAGTAGAGTCAACTGGAGATTAGAATATGTGTTATGGCATAAAAAGTTCTGTCTACACGAACCATTCGCGTGCTGGTCACGTCCTTCATTTGAACTTAACTTCAGTATCCCGGATTCCACATTGATAATAGTCGTCGCGAAGGTCGAACTAAGAAGCTGCTGCAGCTCGACAGCCAGTCTGGAGGAGAACCTTGTCGTCTCAGTCGATTGACAGCCCTCTAGGCCACGAATATTAGCTGGACATTATAGCTTTAAACCCACCCGACTTACTATAATGAGGAGGTAGATGTGAGACAGCCAATAGAAGCGAAGAGACGAGTCCCAGGAAGTAGTCTTGAAGAAGGAGACACGATCGCTGGGACAAGAGCTTTATTAGCCTGACGTTTCGGATGCCTGCTCGAACCCATCACCAGAGACAAAAGCAGGTACGGGGGGTTCATGCACCAGGGGCTGCAGTATTTATAGGATGCAGTACCCATGCCACCGCATTCCTATGAACATTCACGGCTCTCCCTTCATCCGGAATCGTTGCACGTGGTGTGCTAATGGCTTGATGGCCGACGTTTGCGTCGTTAATTGCTGCAATTTCATCACGTGCGTTGGATGCTGGTGTGATGATTGCTCGACCATCTGACGCATCGATCCTGGTGTTGGGAGAAGTGTTCACCTGTGCGCTCCCCGCGTGACCAACTACTCCGCCTAGACGAAGTCTCAGCACGGAGTATGGAGGGGGAAGTTCATTGCACTTGTTAATGGACTGGGGGCCAGTAAACCATGATTCAAGTAGCTCCCGGCTCACGCGGTTGTCACCTCTTGCGAGAATTTCGGCCTCGTCGAATTTGAGTGTGTGGCCGGATCTCGTCGAATGAGCCGCAACTTGGGAGCTGGCGTCATTTCTCCGTACCGCTGCAGCGTGTTCAGCCATTCTCGTTCGGAGCTGTCTTCCGGTTTCTCCGACGTAGTTGCTTTGTCCGCAACTACACCAGATCCGATAAACGACTCCAGACGTTTCTGGCCGTGGTAGCGGGTCTTTCGGTTTCATTACCAGACGCCTGATGGTTGCCTCCGGTCTGTGTGCCGTGAATGTTCATAGGAATGCGATAGCGTGGCGACTGCATCCCAAAAATACTGCAGCCCCTGGTGCAGGAATCATCCGTATCTGCTGTTGTCGCTGATGATGGGTTCGGGCAGGAATCCGAAACGTCAGGCTAATAAAGCTCTTGTCACAGCGATCGTGTCTCGTTCTTCAAGTTAGACAGCCCTTCATTTCCCTACCTTTCCCTTAACTGCCAAATACTGATGACCTGTTCGAGTCTCCCTGACAGGAAATGAATTCGGGCGCAGTGACCGACGAGGTAGGCAATTGCAGTCCGAGTAGCTCCAGGGTTACTGTTTGTCGCGTTCTGGAGTTCTCCGGGAAAACCTTGGACCATCCGAGAGTTTGCCCCTCTGGAGGTAAACGGCAAAGGACGTGGCATCAGCACATAGAAGACCGCAATTTCCCGGATGTTGACATAAAAGAAATATTTACAGTACAAAAACGAATCGGTGCAATAGTTGGCTCGACAAACTCGATGAGGGTCATCACTGCCAAGAGAAGCCTTAACGACAAGTGCATGGATCGGGTTATAGTAAGGGAGGACTGTGCGGCATCGACCTGACTTTTCTTACACACCCATCGTGGTGCAGGGACACGAAGAGGTTAGGGCTACTAAACGTGGGTATAGACGCAGGAGCTAAACTGACATAAAGCTCCCCTACACGCAGACCATGCATGCGCTGTCCCCTGCTTCCCACGAACCAGATTTCACTGGATTAAATATCATAGCGATGCCATCGTAACCTAGTCCTTGCTCCGTAGGAAGTCGTTGTCTAAACAGCTGACCGCCTTCAAACGTATAGAGGTTAAAGCGCCGTGATTACCCACGGGCGCCAGATTAATTATAGCGAAGGTCGCGCATTACGGGTCTGGCTGTCCCTTCTCCCCCACAATAAACTGGCCTTGAGACACGTCAATTCGTCGCAACGGGAGGGAAGGTATTTTGCACTTCCCCTTGCGCGCTATAAGTAGTCTATCCGATTCAGGTCTGGCCTGATACAGACTAATGGAGATGTCGGTCTATAAGTTGGTCATAAGTTAGTAACATTAGCGACACAGGGCTGGTGAGGTAGAGCCTGAAATCTAACGCAAGTACTTATGTTAAATTACATAAACTCCAGCCGACCTAGAAAGTCTGGATTCTGACGGCATAAATCCAATTAATTACAGACAAAAAACAGTCTACTTTTAAACCCAAGGCTACATTAGAGGCCACATAGGAAACGTCGACAGCCTCACGAACTAAGTACAGTCCACCACAACTTTGTCAGGCCAAGTGTATGCCTCGGCTCTTGGCTACTGTTTTTAGGGTGAGGTGAAACAGTTTCTGATTGTACCCATCTACGCTATCTCCAGACCTGCAAGGCTAATGATACTGCGGTTAAGATGGAGAAAGGGCGACGGGTACTTCGCAAACTAACATGACCCCACCATTAGTCTAAAACGGAATTACTAATTGCCGAAAACACTAATTAATCAATAAAGCCCGGTAGTCACTTGGTGGATTCTAGATTTATTGCCTAGGAAATGGTGCTTGGGTCGTCAGTTTCCTGTGTCGGAACTGGTGAATTGCATACGTTGCGGTAGGCTGGGCAGATAACCTGACGCAAATATGATTACATTCCCGTTTACAGGTCGGAGCCACGTAGATCAGGTGGTTGGAGCGTTAGCTGTGCTGAAGTCTGGCCCTTGCTGTCTGGGGTTCGAATCCCGCCAAGGTCGCCAAATTCTTAACGATGGGGCCAAATATAATGAATGTGTAACCGAACAGCTTTGGAATTTAAGTCGGCAGACGACATAGGGTTAACGCAGTTGGTGGACGACCTTATTCCCAGGAAGTTGATGGCTCACTATGTCTCAGGACTAACTTTTCCTGGATGTGCCAGTTTTATCGGCAGTCGACATACCTCAACCGGTGGAGGTCTGGGGTTCGAAAAACGAAGTTTGCGGACAGCGGTAATGGAGAGGCAAGTAGTGCCAAACTAAACGCGTCACGAAGGTCACTAAGCATCTACACGTCCGGAACTCGCCTGTCAATCAGCTACATCAGGAGATGCGAGAGCAGCCGCTGCGGTGAGACTCGCCGTACTAAAGCCGCAGACGGGTGAACCGCAACTAACAATTATGCAGAACGCGGTGTCACTGCACCCTTAGTCAATCGAAATCAGTAGCGCTTGTGAGACGTCAGGAGGATGGGCATGCAGTTCCTCACTATAAATGGTTGAGGCCATCAGCGCACATAGTGAACGTCTCCTAACGGCCTACCTAAGTATATCTGACGGGCACTTTGGGTGCTAGACGGACACACTTTCCGAAAACGAGTGACATACAGCGAAACCGCAAGAACGATGAAGTCAAGACAGACACTGGGTCGATAGAGACCGGCAACCTGGAGATAAAAAACTATTGGTCAACGGCTAAAACAGGCACGACTGCTCCACCACACAAGGACTCTGCCGGACGGTCACTGCGGACGCAGTCAACAATACGAACTAGTCTGACTTCCGGCCTTTCTAAAGATTCTTGCAGATTCGAGCGGAATTTCCTCTCAATACCTCGTTCGTGATGACTGCACTTGCTCGCTATAGCTGCGATCATGCTTGATCTGATTGACTAGGATGATGTCGCGGAGCGTACCTCCCACGCGTGACGATCCGCGGCTGCAGACTTGGAGGGCGCGCCTTCCTCCCTTTCTTCGGCGACGGAAGCCGAATATCGAAGGTCCAATGAACACCTCTATGTCTTAGCTCGCCGAGTTGACCTCTTGGCATCTTCAGGAAGACAGCAAAGATATATCAAAGACAGCAACGCGAGTTTTAGGGTGGACGAATGTGACGCGCGCAAGCGTTATTGGCTATCTGGGCGATGTATTAGCGAATGTGAAATGTCTCACTCTAGATGAAATCAGTGAACTTCGTCGTAGGGATGGTTTACAGACAGCAATGGTCACATGCGTCCAGTTCTCGCTCATCTTCCACCCACGCAGCCCAGTACTTATAACTGCATAGGGCTAGTCAAACGGAGACAGGATACACGTGCGTTATTGTGGCCATGGAGATACCATGCCAGCTCCGTGAGAATTTTATAATAGTTATAAAAACTGAGGATCACACGACACTGCATGGGCTGGAAACGAGTAAAATTCTGTCGCAGGGCAAAGTGGACGGAATGGAAGAAATCTCGTTGCTGGACCTAACTTGCACTCTGAACGGACAGCCGTAGGGATCTCTACCTGATCCAGTCGTTGCGGTGTCGCTGGGTGAGTCGGAGAATCCACCCACTACAACGCGAACCGACGACTTCATCGACGATCATTCCCTACGGCCCTTTCATTTCACTCAGACTGCGGATTTGCTCAGAACTTCGGCCGTGTTGTCACGATTTCGTGATGCCAAGGCATCTTGCACGAGACAAGTAGGGCACGGATTTAAGGTGAATTCTCAGGTGTGTGTGTGTGTAGGTGAAGACATGGCGCGAACAATAGGCCCCACCAGTTCCAGCAACACTCATCCAACAGCGGCAAGGAACACAGGCGCAAAACCTTAACAATGACTAGAATGTAATCCGGCTGGTTGTACGACTATCGCCTGAATACCAGGTCAACGGACGCTTGCATTGACACCGGAAACATGCAGTTGCGGTCAGTCGGTTGAACATCGCCTAGCCTAAAGAGGCCAGAAAAGATGGTTATCTGAAATGTCACCCGACCCAGCTGGCCATTCCGATCACCAGAAACAATCAGCAAGTCGCATGAAGGTTTCGCTGCTACTAGTTTGTTTACCACATGGGTGGATGTCACCGAGATTTCTGACAAAAATGACCGCAACAACACTCATGCAAACACCGATGAGGGTTGTAGGAAATTTCCATGGCATTTGGGCGTAGTGGCCTGGGACAGTAAAGGGCACTAAAGTCACGTCACTAGGGAGTGGCTCAATCAAGTGTACAATTCGAAAACTATGACTCACCTTCGATGACAAGGCACCAAAACCCTCGCGTTGGATTAAAGCACTCTGGAAGAAATCCTTCAAGAGAATTTCCAAATTCTTAACCCAAATGGTGTTTATTGCCTTACTGAAGTAGAGCAGTGGATGTCATCGAACCCAATGCCCAGACATACCTCACCATTATCATTTTGTAAATGACTTTACAAAAGCCTGGACGGCCCGAACCCTGATCCGACTACTCCAATAGCAGTCTACGGACTCAGTCAGGCATTAAATGCCCCTAGATGTAACAAGCATCGAGGGCGCTAAGCACAACAGTTCAATTTAAAATTGACTACAGACCTTGGTGATAGGGTATTAGTCGGAAGTCGCTGGCAGTCCTATACTATCCCTTCACTTTAAGATCACACATCTACTTCCCAAAGGATTCCCTAATTGTGCGATACTTGGATGAGTGCTCGGGTTCGTGTTGGCCTGAATCCAACTGTAAGCGACTGTGCTAAAAGAAAGGAGTCCATTCCACAAAGCAATGTCACTTATTTGAGCGCACCGACAAAGGTGAGCCGGCATAGACGGACACAGAAGACCCTTCCCCAATATTGCTCATGGAGCGAGTCTGTTGAATGCTCAATGGCGCATCAAAGCCGCGACGCCGTCCAACAAATCAGAAAATTTAGATTTAAAAACTTTTTTATTTATATAAAAAGAGGATTTTATACACGTTCAAGGATTTCTACAACGTTGACGCTGTTTCCTCGCACGACAACAGTATCAATGCCAACTTGTTGTCCTGATTTTGTCACTTCCACACATTCCTCTAGGACGATATTCATGAAGGGATCAAAACCCCGGAGTAGGCCAATCACCTCGCGATTTCCATTGAGCTTCACTAGACGAGAATATAATGCCAGACAATTATAAAGGGAAATAGTCAAAACGAAGAAATTGTGAGTCAGATTAAACCGCATTCGAATGTCAAAATGATCAACGTTGCTACCAGATAGATTCTAATAGATGCATCCGGCAACAAGGTGCAAAATTTTAGGGTTTGACATTGACCACAGACGGGGCTCCGGTACCCTAAATGTAAAAAGAGCGACACCAAGAAAGGTTCAATGTGACACAGTAATCAGCGCAAACTATCTAACTGGCCAACACACGCATGAATGGGGCGGTCTTTAGTGTGGGCAAGCTCCCGAGCCAGACTAATTAGCGGAAGAGGGCCAGAAGTGGCAGGGATATCGGGGCGCGGAGGGTTAAAGTCCGGCATGTCGACTGCCCTATAAAATCCCTGAAGGGTTGACGATGGCATTTTCACATGATAGGAGTAAACCCTCGTCTTGTGGTTCGCTGCCAGCGAGCCAAGGCGCCAGGGCGACAAGCACGAATAAGACGACTGGGTGTACTGTTGAGGAATCGCCTGCAAATAGACTGCCGAAGACACCGAAGGAAACAACCGTCTGAGTATATGATCACGGCGTCTGTGACAGCTGGCGTGGTAGGCAACCCTGGTCTAGTGGCAAGAAAACAGTAAACAGGCACGACCACTCAGTTGGGAACGACCCCTGCAATTTGACTCCGGACTGAATGAAAGTGCTCTAGGCCTGGTCTATGCTCATTGACTCCCCTGTTGCAATTCCTGCGTCCTATTGCAAAAAGCGGCTGAACATGCATGGGGGGACATTGCATCCGGTGACGGTCTTGCGAGCTTAAACATTGAGGTAAAGCGAAGAGCACAAACCATTGCAACACGTCTCACTTCCCATGCCGTAGACGTGTTTGGCATTGTCAAGCTCGGGCGATTGGAGGTGGGACCCAAGTTCTGAGTTAGCAAAGTAACTGACGCACGGCGCATCCTGGAGTTTTAGTTAATACCTAGGCTGCGGACGGCCACTACTTGTCGAAGTCCACAAAGGTATTAATTACTGTGGCCAGAGCTCTATTCGTATCAACATCTCTGTCCACAACTGTTCGATACACGACCAGATGTCTCTCGACGACTTATATATCGTTTTCGATTAAATATGCCGTTAATATCGGATTCTTACACAGCGCCAGCTGACGGATTTTTAAAAATGCTCATGATGGCGTCCGGCTAATGTTTATTCTTGACGACCTAAAAGTTTAGGTGGAGCGGGTGATGGGAAGACCACTTAACTCGACTACCTGGGCTGCAAAAACCAAAGAGCTCAGAAAATGCATCTATCGGGAGGACGCAACCCCCTTTCTACTAACAGCCATCAACTTGAGGTGATATGTGGTTTAAAACATGACAGGGCAAATTTCTTCAGTAAAGAATCAGAATAGGGTTGACATGATAAAACGAGACGTGGCCCGCAGTCTCTAGGCGTTTGCAGGTGGCTATGGACAGGTGGGGATGCATTAATCACCCAAATAATGTCGTGCACTAAAAACATGTCCAACTGGTCTCTCATCTGCTACGAACGCCATGCAGTACATGTAGAAAGCACAGCTGTGACCCGAATATCCGCCATGTGGGCCACATCGACGTCTGGAAACGCGCCGCGAAAACACGATGGATGAGGCGACTTTGGCAATTCTCTGTCGCCTGTCATTTTGGCTCGCTACTAGGTTTCCAGAACCGAAACTCGACATCCCACTGTGGGTAACCAAAATCACTTCCAAAGCCTAGCTCTACTTCCGCATCAAGATGTCCAAATAGCTCTTGCAACATCGGCAGCAGGTCCTTATTGTTGGAAGCAGGTTGCTGGGCCCACGAAAAATACTCCGGGCGACCGTGGCGTGTGCATGCCCTTGCAGCAGGAGTATATCGCCCCGGGATCGGGTAAATAGCGGATTTTCGATATACGTATATCGAGTGAATAGCGTTTTTGTCCGGTGGATTTATATCGAGTAGATATCGAAGTTTCGATATACTCGAAAAACGACGCATAACAATTTACACGACCCCTTTTCCCCAAGGAAATACTACCATTTCATACTAAATCGACCTATATTGTTTCTGTCGGCCCTTCCAGTCCTCCCGAACCATTTATCGTAGTCGCATTTTGGACGACAAACAGGCATTGTGAGGAGCACTAAGACTAGCTAGAACGGGCGTAATAAGTTCCATCAAGCATGCTGACACATAGTATACAGAGACACCGAATTCAAACGCGAAATAGACGGCAAACAAGGCTTTGACATGATCGCACTGGCTCCGTACTGAATTGATATGAACGCCAGCAGCCATGGACAAACAAATCAAGCGTCTAAACGCTGGCAAATGCTTGCGTCGTTTACTGAGTGTAAGTGTTTGGACCACGTTAGTTAGGTTAACGAATACCCTGTGTATAGCACTCTACGCAACAGTATTCCCCATAGCAAAGGACCAGTACATCGCTAGCTTACAACTTGCATTACACAATAGCAATGCTCTAGTGTTGTGATTGCCGGACCCCGTTGGCTGCATTCGTGCAGACAACCCGCCGACGGACGTAGAATCACAAGTGGTCTTTTGCGTATTGATTGCATACAGCATTTAATGCCGCACACATTAATTAAACGCTCGGGTCAGAGCAACCCGAGTAGATTTAATAGGAATCACGTGCGAAAAGACAAAAAAACGGAAACTTACGTCGGAGTCGCTTGTCCAGGTACCTAAATGATTAATAATATAAGAGGGGTGTGAATATGCACATACTTCTTCAGGTCTGGCTGATGTGCGCGACTCATATTTCTTCAGGTGTAGCCGGGAGGGGACAAATTGCCGGCAGGGTGGCTTACTCAAACAAGGCGACCTCAAGCTAGTAAAGTTAAAGTTTCTGGCAAGGTCGTGAATATTCGGAAGCCAAAGTCCCGGAAAATCTGCAGAGTTTAGCCGGCTTTTAAAACCCAAGCTCGGAAGAGATCAATAATAAAACAATATATGGCATTAGATAACTGTGTGGCGAAGTTCCAAGTTTATTTAAAATCATTTCCGAATATCAGGAGACTCCTGGCAACCGCAGGCGGAACGACCGGCAGCGTGGATAAGCACATCGATATCATTACTATTTAGAATATCCAACAACAGTGCAAAACATGAATAAAGCTGCGATTGCAAATAATAAGGAGAGAAAAGGATGTCAGAGTCGTAAACGACCGACACAAATCTCAGTGTTAACTAGACACCAATGTATTCGTTTCTCTTCTTGCAGACATAACTATCTTTATATTCAGATAGTTTGCCCGGATTATAACATCTCCCTATTGATACCTTGAAAAACAGAGGTGGGCAGCTCGTCTGCGTGAACGTCCACGTGTAATGAATCATCGACTCCAAAAACATCAAAAATATTTCGTTGAAAGCTACCATTACTATTTTGTCCCGCAGTTTGTTAACAGTAGAATGACTCGATGATATGTCTCAGATCAGCTCACTTTAATGCACTCGAGGGGGAATATGCTGGAAATATCCCATAATAACATTCAATATCGTGTAGAGGTATCGAAATGGAGAATTTTTGAAATGCAATCCATGATGCATCATTGGTTGCCCTACTTATACCATTTGTCTGTTTTTTGGTGGTTGTCCTTTAATCGCGCTGCATTTACGCGTCGCGTAAGCGTCATTTTCTGTTGTCGCCGGAGTGATACACGTGACGTGACCGCGCCTGAGTTAAAATGTTGTTTTTGATTGATAACTGTTAACTGCTTTTACATCTTTTTTGACGGTGCTTACGCAGGGGTCAGAGAGCACACGTAGACGTCGTATATGGAGATATATGGAGCCGTCTCGACGTGCAACTGAAAAAATTGTTTAGAGAAGGCACATCGGAGCAGCAGATATTGCGGCTGTAAAGTTGGTTATTGACGGCCTTCCAGTTTATAGAAAGTCTATGATCGAAATGCGGCTTATTTTAGAAGAATAGTATGAAGAAGAAGGCATTTCTTTCGTGGGCACATATTTCGGAAACGGAAAGCCATTGGGCGTGTACGCTTTATGAAAAGCACTTGTAAGTGAGATAAAAGCTTAGATAAGCTATAATTTGCAACATGCAAATACGAAGTGCTGGCGACAGGGACATTAATCCCAGCAAGAGTTAAGACCGACAAATTCCTATTATTCACGGACATGCACAGGCCGTCTAGCTAAATTGTTTCGCAACATCATTCATCTTCATTTTGTCGACCATTCAGAACTCTTGTATCGGTTCCCCCTTTAGCATTTGGCGACCTCGGCGCGGTCGATACACAGTTGCGACAATAAGCTGAACGCACTCATCACGAAACTCCCGCTCGACTTCATGGTGCTGTTTTTTCAATGTCTCCTATCGCGTCTGTGAACGGGAAAACAGACTTGCCGACACACTGTCATGAGTCGATATTAATGTCATCAAACAACCTCAGCCCATAAAGTCTAGGTCGTGGTTCCGATCCAATTTGGCAGAACAGTCCCTTTAACAGTGTCAGTATCCGGGAGTCCTTCACACCTTCCAAAATTTAAACCTCCTATTATCAGCGGTATCTCTTCCCCCAAATCCATAAATACCGACACGGCATGCGGATCTGTCGTTGACGTTCACATCAACCACGGACTTTCTCCTGTCGCAGCTATTATCCTGGCTACTTCCTGCGGACCACAGCCACCCACGCTGCCGATAACACTACCGTGA
>CACRXP010000132.1:499719-516477 GCA_902702965.1 Spirometra erinaceieuropaei | reverse complement strand
TGAAATGCGTAATACAGATGAGGCAGCCAGGGGTTGTCGACCATGGCGGCCTGTGCTAGGACGGTACGTTCCAGCAGCAATTGTGATCCTTCCTAAAATACAATGTCCAGTATAGGCAGAGAATGGGTAGTGACCAGAAAACGTAAGCAAACCGGCAATTAATCGAATTGCGGAGGTACCCTGAAAGTAGGACAGTAAATAAGAAGAAAGTTTTTAAAATACCGGTAACGACAAGTATTCGGGCCGTAATGCTCCTAACCTTAGGAGATTAAACAGGACAAAAGCCTCACATAATCAATGATAATGAGATGGAAACCAGGTCCTGCTATGAAGTTTCGACAAAACTATAAAGCAGTAACAGATGCCAGCCACGGGGCAGCTAAAACTCCTTGGACACATGCACGGGCATTGCAACGCCTAGGCAGTCCGCTCCAGTTAGGCACCGCAGGAAGTCCATGCCCCAACCCTGATTGGATACGGGAATATGGACCCCTCGTATTACGGATGGTCTTGTGGTAAATTCCAGAGGTTAGGGCTAAGTTTAGGATATGGAAATAGTTACCTACCTCGAATTTGGTGCAATGCCACCTGTAGTACGGAGGGTTCGTATCCTCGCGTTCGACCTCATTCCCTAACATGACGACAAAGTCGGCTAGCGAAGTTTACGGCAGCCACTCGGACGAAGTGGCAGTGTTCCCTGAACAGGCCTCCATAGAGGAAAGCTCTCAACGTATCCACCACTAGTGCTAGATTCTTCACATAGAATGGGTTTGTTAGCAATGTCAACGGTGATTTTAGCGCTGACTAATAAACCGATCCACAGCACTGAAACGAGTACTTAGAACAGTTTAGCTATGATGACCAACCAATCATAGAAAGTTATGTGGGAGCGGCGATTCCTCGACCTGGTTGCAGGATGGAACGTACGTATTCCGTCTTGCCTTGAAGTACCATACTAAGGCCTTGGCAGGCGGTTGTGTAGTTACGAGCAGTCAATATCGCCAAAAATGACCATTCCTACCCGTCTTACCTTCATCAACGATTTCTCGGCAGGAGCGACTAGTACGGCCTTTCCTCGCTCAGCTAAAATTGCATGCTCCTCATAGACGCCGCAGCCGCCGACTGAGTCGGAGTAACAACAGATGACCCGAAATGGTATGACTGGTGGAGTCTAGAGGATTTCGGTGCATTAGGTAATCTACTAGGTACGAATAAGGTAGTACTTAGTAACTGAAGTACGGCCATTCAATGGTTATCTTCAAGAAGAGGCAAGTGTGGCACAAGTCTAGTTTATGGCGTTTCAAACAACTTTTCTACCGGCATCTCAGGTGTACACGACGCACAAACAAGATCAAGCCAAAGTCGAGACGGAAAGTGGACAGGCTTATGTATGCCGGCAAACTTTACTATAGCCGATGGTCACTGGCATCTTAAAGCTCACTGCAAAATTTTAATCAATTTTTTTGCGGAGGACGAAACTGTGTAGTTTACTGGCCACAACTTACCAGATCAACATTTTGCAAGGGTCTGCGTTCTCCGTTACAGAAATCTCGTGCAAGAGGTGTTCGCAGGGAAGTGTGCTATTAATGACGCTTCAAGTAACAGTATTCACCATCTAGCTTTAGAAACCCGTATACCCTCAACACGATTCGCATTATGAGGCGCAAGGTGCGCGTTCCGCCGGACCTCAGACCTGGCTGAGCAATGTTGCCTACTTGAAGACAAAAAATTACTGTTGGTCACAGATTGGGATTTGCGTTTCGGTTGCTGGGGCCTGGGTGGGTCCTCTCTGGATGGTGGTCTATGCCTCATAAAGAGCAGAGGGTCGGCTGAGAAACGCCCTGCGGTCCACGGCCCTGAGCTGTAATGACTGAAACCCGAATCCATGTACGTTACTGTCCCTTACCAGGATCATCGTTGCACCATCTACTACAAACCAACTGCTGAACCAGCGCCACCAGTTCGACGCTCACTTACACAACAAACGTGGGCAAAACTAGCCGTATGTCAAACGAGCATCACTGGCCTGGTTAGACACCTGAGAATAAATCACAGCACGACCGAAGAACGAGTGAAAGGAGTCCCGTTAGGTTTGCTTTCACGCCCTCACTGTCCCCACCCAGTCCGGCACAGCATGAGCCTATCTGATTATATGCACACAAACAAAACACCCCCTAGGATGTCGCCATTACTCATACAACAATCGTGCGATAAAGGTTACCAGCGTTGGGAATAACGGACAAAATATTGTATATGAGAGCATCTGCGCGTGAAATTCGCCGGACAGAGGCTGGTCTGAATACCCACGCAAGGAGGAACCGTACACATAATCGATGGCGAGAATAGTCATCAGTCATAGTCGAATCATACAGAGGTAGTGGGTATCCGCGTATAAGAATTAACTCGGCCACCCAGAGTGAAGAGATGACCGCGTTGCAATGAACTTCTAAACGACGAAGTGTCAGTGTCTAATTAGATTTACACAATTATGGGAACACTAAACGGCTTAAAACAACACTAACAGCCTTACAGGAGTCATTGACAAGCAAGGTTTCAAAAATGGCAACAAAAATGATGTTTTGCTTACAGGATCATGATAGAGCCAGGTTCCTTTGAACTGAGATTTCATGGCGAAGACAGAGTTTGGCGGCGCAAGCTCCTTAACCACACGGACGACACCACAAGCTCCACGGCCGATAATTTCCCCCATGCGGAAATCCTTGAGACCGACACGAAGAGTTCCAAGTTTGGTAAGTATAGGATTCACTAAAAAGGATTTTTTAAATAGTGGATTCCTTTACAGGCCAGAAATGGTATGTGAATAGAACTCAGCCGAGGTGCCATAAGGTCCAAGGCTGATTCTTAGGCAGGCAGGCCAATAACCAGTAAGTGAGCGGCTCCTGTAGCCACATTGTTGACAATCGAAGCGCACCGAAAAGGTGACTAAGCTTTTAAAGCGGTTAGAAACGTCAAGTCTGAAACGGCTCAACAGCATCTATGCCGGAAGGAGCACTGTGGACAGGCGCACTGTCCCTTCACGTTAGACTAAATTAGCAACTAGTATTCACGAATGATCAGGCGTTCAAACAATAAATTCTACTGCCTGAATTTCAGTAACAATCGAAAATGAGTTAAGAGGACTCCTGTACGAGTTGGAAATGCCCAGAAAAATAGACACACTTTTTCTGGTGTCCGATCTATCTTCTTTACTTATATAGACACCTGGAACTCTAGCATTCGCCCTCATTCACGACCATTAGCTGTTTGGATGTGCCTAGAAAATCACGGGAGGCCGAACAAAGGACTCAATAAGCGAACACACCTCGTCCGAGGAAGTAGTCCAGTACGCTCAGAGTTGCAGCCTTGACGTCATCCTTATCGGAACCTTCATGAGCGGCAGAGCATTCGTCGTACAAGTACTCGATGGCGTTTCGAGCGACAAATATTCCGTCTATCAGACCGTCAATAGACAGGAAACACGCGTCGGAGCAGGCAAGATCTCTGAGTTCGTCGCTGGCCTTCTCTAGTTCACTCACAATGGCTTTTGAGTTCTTTGGTGTAAAAGGGAGCTCAATGCCAAAACTGGGAGAATGAAGGAGCGGTGGTCGGGCAATTATGTTAAAAATCGCCCGGGTACGCTGGGCGACATACATCTTTTTCTGAGATTCATGCAGCCTGATGTCAGGAGTATTGAGTATCGAATCGTCAAGATGGTCATCGCCGAATCTGCTCGCCATCTGTCGCTTCGACGAGGATGCTGGAAGGGGCGTGGACGCTGTCAACCGCAAATTCTTCTGCAAGACTGAGGCCATAGTATCTGTAAGAAGACATTTACGCAAGAGATAAGTTATTGTAAACATGAATCAAACAGTAGACACAATGAAAAAAGATTTCAGCGGGAAAGAGCTTAAGTTTTTACTACCTGACGTACAAGAGCGACAAAATGCGGGCAGCCAAAATAGTTACTTGGACCTTTCTGACATATTTGTTCGATATTGTCGGTTTACTCTGCTTCGACAAACCCCCTACTGTTGATGCTCAGGACAAGTAAACGCCCGGATCTCGACTCAGTTTCAGTCTCCCGGTCGGCAATAGTGTCTATGACTCTTAACGCATAATTCAATATAGTCGAAATACGTGTCAGATGTAAGTCCTGTTCATAAGTGAGAAACACAGCCCAGGCCGACACCTCCTGCCTACAAGACAGGATGTAGGCAATTCGTCACTGGTGCCAGATTACAGTGATGATCTTCGTCACCCAAATGTGGAGAACTTACCTCATGCACTAGCGGTTGAGAACCCCCAGTATGCGCTAATCCTGCTGCTGGTTTCTGTGTTGAGAGTCGTATCGTAAAACCAGCTGGGCAAGTCTTGTGTTGAAGTGAACTCAGACGGCGAAAGCGAATTTCCTACTTCAGAGGCTTCCAATAAGTAAACAGACCATCGCCCTTGTAAATCTATTTGACGCCCCCCAAACGGTCAGAACTGAAGCTTCGCTGGGTCAAAACAGGGCTCATATTGGCCCATGGTATGGGTTTGTTGAACTGCGAAGGGCTTGTGTGAGTTCTTTATCACCGTTGTGCATGTGCGTCGTGCTTTAGACGGAGGCGGACATCCACTTCCAGCGCCAGTCGAATAAAAAAGGACAGTCAATTGGTTATGGGAGAGGGAAGAAGTGCCAGGCGCTGTGAAATCGATCCTGACGGCAAGTCAACGCATTCCTGATTAGGATAAACATGGCGCGGTTTAAGCCATGACGACGCCCTAAGTGTCGTGAGCGGGAGAGTAGCCGGCTGTCACGATAGTTCAGTCATTCATCGATATAAGGGTCAGGTCGCAATGGCTCCTCCTTGATGTGCCCTCTATGGCACTCTCGGTCGAGTGGGATCTGAGATAACCTCTCAATCGGGTTCGGTACGTGTGGAGTTAAGGTCCATGCCGTGCACGTGTAGATGACCTGTTTGGTTGTCAACCACTGTGTACACGCCTACCTCCTTGCCATCCAAACGCGGCGGATGTAGGAAAAGTAAGGTAGATTCCGCGAAAGCTTGCTTAATTATACAAAAATTCCGGCACAAATCATGGCTGCATCAACCTCGAGGGGAAGTAATGAAGCTCGTCTTCTGCGACGATCAATCTGCCGAGTTTCGAGTCGTCTATTTAACTGAATTTCAAGTTTTTTTTGGGGGCTCCTGATGGGCCACCAGTTTCTTACTGAGGGGTAGTCCATGGGAAAGACGCTGTCTTGTGTCAAAACAGAAACAACATCGAAACAATTGCGCGTAACAAAGTACTGAGGGCAACGACCAGCAAGAAGATTGATGTCAGTATTACTGCAATCGATGTCGCATGAATTTTGGGCAAACATCATTTCCCTTAGATGCTTAGGCCTGTCTGCTCAATTCAGTGATCTGCCGGTGATGTAGTGACAATTGACTATCTTGCATGGTTTGGTGTGACTTTCTGCAAGCGGAGGGCGAACTCATGCTTAAAGCCATCCTTCCAAATCTAAGTTCATAGAAGCGTCATTTATGTGATGGCTAACTGAAAGCGACACATGAAGTGAGACCGAGAATTGAGATGCTGGGACTGACGGCCTCGGGTGCTGGTGATTAAGATGTCAAGTTGAGACCGATCGCTCGGGGATTAGCTTTTGGTCGCGAAGCAGTCGATACACAGGTTCGCGATCCGTTGGAGACCACAGCTGATGAAGTTAGTATTGACAGCAAAATCCGCGCCCTTACTTGTACCGGCCAGCAGCAATGATGGTTTAGTCGGTTCCCGAGTCTACAGATGAAAGGCTATTTACTGCTCTGACTCTTTCCATCCGAATAACTTCTATTGTTTTTCGCAGTTCTGCTTGGATACCCAAATTACACGATGAATAAAACCGCACTATTGGCCAATCTTTCGCCCTGACCTGTCTAGCCGAGCATGTCAGACCTCTCACTCGTGTGCGTATGGCCGACTGATAACGACAAGTGTAACGAACTAGTGTGGTTTTCTACCGAGCCATCAGCTAATTTTGTCCAGTTTGAGTTTAACAATGAAACACTGAATACCGTCGGGTTTAGCATCTTTACTGGGTCGCCAATTAAGACAAAAATTCAGAGGCGTGCGTCTTTGGTCGGCTGAAGTAGCAGTGGAGTTACCCCTGGGCCGAAACTACGGTTTTCCACAGAGGTCCCAATCTTCAAGTGCATCGATCTTCGTCAGGTCAGCAAAGCGTAGAGAGACACGTTTCTCAGTCAAAGAGCAGAACGGCTTCGACTATAACCTCACACACTTTGTCTTTGCTGAGCCTTGCAGCGAGACCACCGCCACTCTTGAAATAGACAACACGTTCCCCGCGAGCTGTGTGAGGACGGTTACCGCCTGGCACTAGTTCGTCGACAGCTCAGGGGCGTTGAGATGGGCAAAACACTCGACCGCCCAAAGTCCTTCGCCAGTGAGGAAGAGAGGGACAATTTATTGTGATATGCAGTAGTCGAACAGTACTTTATGCCCCTGAAGCGTTGCGTTCTAAGTAGGATTTACAAGAGGCGAAAGACCACTTAACAACAAGGCACTCAGTGAGGACAGTATATCCGCTGAAAGCTACCAGTCATGTATCGACACTCGGACGCCCTGGCTCCATGAGGTAACGGAATAAGCGTGGAGACGAGTTTGCTCCTGATGACTGGAGCTCTGGCATCTTTGTACCAATCCTAAAGAAGGGAGATAAGACGAGGTGTGAAAACTGCCGCGGCATAAGCCACGTCGAATTTGTTGCGAAGATCTTCGCTATTATTCTCAAGTGATTCCAGGCTGTGTGTGGCTCTAGGACGAGGCCCAACCAAGTTGGATTCCGTGCTGGACATGGATGTGCTGACCAGGTATTCACACTGAGGCGCATTCTTGAATTCCGCCATAGCTACCGACAACCGACGGCCGTCTGCTTTGGCACCTTTCCCGCCGTGCTCGATTCCGTCAATCATGAGTCCCTGTGGCGGATAATGGCACTAGATAATGTACCGGCCAAAACCATCGTCGTGACCAAGGTCTATTACCGCTGCACCATTTGCGAGTTCTGGTCTGCAACATCTGTCCGAACTGTACTTCTCCATGGCTGTTTTTGCTGAGCTATGCGTATGGGGGACGAGGCATTTGATCACCACTGATTGCGAGCCACCCTTTGAGTGAACTTCGCCTCAAATAAAACAGTCCGAACTTGTTGCGACAACAATGCAAGGATTATCCTGACCATCTAAGAAAGACGACTGAGGTCATTTGGGCACGTTCTTCGTCGTCCACCCCAGGAGCTCAGTGTTACTACCCTCGATCTGTCACCGTTATCCCATTGGAGGCGTCAAAGAGGGGGGTTACTCGAAACCCGGCTCGATACAGTTCGTTAAGTCATGGAAGTGGTTCTCCGACCTTCAGTATTCGGTCTCCGTCGTTGGCGAGGAGAATGGGTTGAACAGTCCATAGCTGCTGCCGCGGATCGTCACGCGTGGAGAGGTACAGTTCGAAACATAATCAAGGCCGGCTAGTTTAGGCATGACCACAGCCGTACCAAGGATAACAAGTCTCAAAACAACTCGTGTGGACTTCGACTGACGTTACGTCCTCTCTGTGAGTATATTGTTTGGAAGACGTTGGACCACCGCTCGGAGTGTCGTAGCAGACGATGGAGTACAGCCTTAGGGGCAGGAGGGAGGCTTTATAGGGGGTGAACAGGAAGATAAAAGTAGTCATATGCGAGGCTCGATCGGTTTAAGGGATACTTGAGCTCACCGCGGACTCACAAGTGGGCAGTGTTAGATAGGTATTAAGCCTGGATAAGATTGAGACTGGGGATCCTTCGATGCCAAAAATTATTACAAAAGAAATCTTTGTAATCAAGCACGATAGTAAGGACAACGAAAATGACTAACGTTGTCAACGCCCCGGCATAACTCTATCCCTTGTGTCTGGTTTGTCCTGCTTGCAGTATTATGGGTAATTTACGACACTGCAAGAAGGCCAGTGAAAAAAAAAATGATTGCTGTCAACCGGGCTGGTGTCGCGGGTTCAGAAACACTTCTTGAAAGGGACACAAGACCACTGTGCAACGGTAACGTGGGAGCACTTCTTCTTAGGCTAATGAAAGGTCTCGCATAATTGGAAGCCAGTCGCTGGCTAGACAACCTTCACAATTCGCAATGGGATCCTTTTCGTTGCATTTGAGGAAACGGGCTGCAACTTTTGTTTCATCAAATACTCGGTTACGCGTAGACCTGATGAGTGAAAACGAGTATTCCTTCCAACACTTGACTCTTTAGCTCTTCAACTGACGCATCAGTTTTTTTAAAAAGATCAGAACTGTTAGAACGGAGGTAAGACTTTATGGCAATAGTCTCAAAAATAGGACCAGAGGAAGACTGAGAAGGGACAAACGGGTTTCTAGATAGGTAGTTAGTGGGTCGACCGAAGTTTTTGCCAAGGGTCGAATGCTGTAGACTATCGAGAGTTTGGGCGACTAAAATCCTGTTAGATGTTAAACACGGTTTGAGCTTTTTCTCGGTTGACAGAAAGTCCGAAACGACGTAGTTGAAACTGGAAAAATTGCTCAGTAGCTTAACTGTCAACTGTGACAAGGAAATGCTTCCAACCGCAAAACCCGCAGTTACCACGGCAGCTAATTTTCAGACCTGATTCGGCTTCACTTTTGTCAATGAGCTTGTTAGTACCACGACTCAAAGTATACTAACCAATGTAAAACCCGTGCAATCTGCAAACGCATACTAAAGGACTTAGTCTACCATATAGTTTGACGGAGTTTCCAAGTGGGGGAAAGCAATGGCGAGTGTCGGAGGTGACACCTAAATCACATCAATCGGACCCCCTACCATGATAACAGGCTTGAAGGCATTAAATTTCGATGGTGTCACCCTTCAGCACAGCCAACCAAAAGTAGTCGATATGCATGAAACAACTGGTAATAGGCAGTCGGCGGTAGAGAAGAAACATTAGGTTTCCTCTCGAAAGCACCGCCCTAGGCCGAGTTTCTTTGAAGGCTAAAAGCGTAATTGAGGAAGTAACTAGACCTTGACGCTTTTTAAAAATTGGTCGTGCCTCGAGTCGATAAGTTCATCCGGAGGGTTCACTTGAGCATGATGCAAGAACATTACAGGCGCGGAGGTCAGAGCGGAAAGCGTAAGCTACGATGAAAAACGGCTCAGGGGATCATGGACTACATGCTTTTCGGCAGGAGAGATCGCAAAAGTTTCAGCAACAGTGCAGTAGGGGCGTCCTCCTGTGTGGGGCCGTTCACAGGAACGAATATCACTATCATACTATAAGTATGGATTTCCTTCAAACGGAAAGCCGTCTTTTTATTTTTTTTTAGAATAGAGTCTACCCCAGATCACGTGACCATGTCCTGGCTGTAGAGACTACTTTGTAGGGACCAGAATGGACTGCGAGAAACCAAGTGGTCTGATCTTAGATGATACTACGGGCTTCCTAATACAAACCTTTCTAGAAACTACAATCTAGGAAGCGTGTTTACCAATCTTTTCAAGCAGCTCGCGGCAGGCAGTACACATTGTTAACATGTTGAGACGGGGATAGAAAAAGGCATGTCTCAGGTGAGGATGTAGGCTTGAAAACAATAAAAGGTTATACGCGGATTTTGGTCAGCTGACTTTTTTACTAGTTGAAAGAGGAGGGTGGTCCAGAGGTTATGCTTTCGCGAATTCTTCACTGAGAATATGGACGAGGCAAACAATCGTCACTTTAGAAAACGCAAATTCTAAGGCATGATCAGCAAATACTATGGTGCGAATTCCTTAGTCAGTCAAGAGGTCACTGAGAAAAAAACAAGTAACATGTGGAGATTTTACTAGTTTGGACGAAAGACAAGGGAATGAACAATGCAACAGTTGAAATTATACGATCCCCGGATAAGAACTTCACAGAAGCGAACGGTAATTTCAAATACCGACGAATACGGTTTCTGAATATCGAAACTCAAATCTATGAAAAAGACGCTGTTTACGGTGATCTAGAACGCTTATTCTCCGGGAAGGTTCGCATGTTTCCTTGAAACGTAAGTGGAACTAGTAGATTTCCACATTCCAAGAAATAAATAGATGGCACCCATAACGTATTTAATGTTAAAAGAAAAGAAAATTGGAAGAGCCATTTAAAAACTAAGCTCGCAAATACATACGAAGTCGAAATAACCGCGCACTACCTCCCAGACAGGAAAAACACAAATCATACCTTTCAAATCTTGTTTATCCGCTTCCGGGAAAATATCCGTCTTTCAATACGATAAAACACGTCTCGCATTGCAACATTTATTTCAAAGCTTACTTTCTAGCTATTGAAACTATTTATTCCGTCTGAATCCTCATTGGAAGGAAATCAAAACAAAACACTAGAAGTGTCGACACACAACAAAGGGACCAAATTTTTTTGGGGATCCCTGCGTTATTACAAAGTGTTATTACTCTCAAATAGGTTCAGTAACATGAAGCGCGGGCCGCTTCACAAGCACTTCCTAGAAACTCGGAAATATATATTGAGGTTGAAAACTCAGTCAAAGTTCTTTTTGTTGCAGCCGCATCCGCATCCTTACTGAGCATCCTTCGAACTTTTATATAAGTGATAATAGTCAAGCGATTTGCAAGTTCTTACATCGATTAAGCATCCACTCACTAAATTAACAACCAATAATGCTCCCAAAAACACTAAAGGCCCACTTAGGAAGAGTTTTTTCAAACAAAAATGACAATGGTCTTGCATGCATAAGTGGTCATTTATGCATATCTAGAACAGCTTCACGTCCCAAGTCGTCAGCCTGTATGGTCAAAATAGTCGCAAAGGCAGGTATGATCGGGAGTGCGTTAGACGTCATTGATTTACTGCTCTTTTGGTATAAGGTCCTTTACTTGGGATAGTGTTGCGTACAGGGAGGACGCCGGATTGAGTGACACGTATTAACGAACATAAACTACCCATCCGACGACGTTACCCTTTGTCACTCGTATTTGCGCGCGCCCGTAAATGCGACCTTTGCTTCAACTAGGAAGGAAATGAAGTTGGTTTCATGTCAAACGCCAAACAGGCTTGAGAATTGCTCGAAGCCTGGCAATCTAACAAGATCAGCATCGATTGCCGTGTCCATCTGGACGCTGATTATGAACGTCTGCGTGCCCGGCTCACCGATTTGCGCCCACAACCTAACAACGGATGCTAAACGATGCTAGGACGATGCAGGCTCCCACTATTTCGACATCCCCAGACACAATGAACCGCAACTGCAATCCCTTACACCTCTACGTTGGCACACTGACGTCTGCCACCATCCCGGACTGACGACCATTAAGTCCGCGGTCCGCAGTCTCATTGAATCTTTATCTCCACTGCCCTATAACACAGGGAGCTGCGGCAGTTCTCACTCCACTCCTCCGTCCTGGATCCTAAGCTTATTATGTGCTCACCCCTTTTACACACTATTTGCTTCTCTGACAGTGGCTGTCCTGTCGCTCCGACCAAATTAGTCTGACAATTTTACTCCCTCCACTGTTACTTTCGTCTGACGACGGAGTGATGTCACCAGATCAAAAATTCCCGAGTACTATTCGACTTTTTCCGACGAGTCTTCTACCTTCTACCTTCTTTGGGAAAGAGTAAACATCATTGTGTAAATTTTCGGGACTGGTTCTCCAGCTCGTCTTCAGAAAACGGGAATGCAAAAACAATTAATTTCTAGACCGACACTGACAAATGATTCTATGATTGATTCAGAAGATGACCAGAAAAACCGCAAATACCTCTTCAGTAACTGTATTAGCCCATGAAAGAGAAGACAGCCCGTCTGCGGACCTAATCACAACTGAGAACGTGTCTCATGTGCGAGAGAAAAATGACAGAAATGGATCTCAAAAAACAAGGAGACGTCTCGAAACATCCTGAAAAGACCAAATAGGTCAGAATGTCACCATGCATGAGCAGAGTCCACCCACAAATGCCTCGCTGTCAAAAGATGTACCACATGACTAAGAAGCCTCGATAAACGAGGAACCGTGCAGCAGCTATACCATAACATCTGCTTCTGAACTGGACAATGATGACAACGAAAATTTGCGCAATGCAGACTGCGTATAAAAATAAACGACAGTGCCCTATTGATCGCAGTAAATGCATCATTGTAAAGGGTATGCGTGAGTCTTCTTTAGACATCCCAAAGGACAGGATAAACCACTATATAGAATTATTCCAGTAATACCTCAAATCCCTATTACAAGAAAAAGAGAACATCACCGTCGCAAAAACCTTCCGAATAGGACCAATTAAGGATTTTAAGGGGGAGTCGAGCCATCATAGACCATTAAAAATTATTATCGACAATGAGGAATACGCTCTACTACTGCGGAACAGGTAACTAGAACTGCGAGATGCCCAATCAAATTTTATTTTCAGTGGGATTTCTCGCCGGCCGTGCGAGAGAAATGGAGGAAACTCAAGGCCGAACCCCTCAGAAGATATAATTCCGGCGAGAAAAACCTAAGAATATTGAATGGGAAAATCGTAAATATTCGGAGCTCATTCCTCTGGAGACAACCAATAATACTGAACATAATGAACAGCCAGATAATAAGTAAAGGACTCTCCTGTATGCCAAACCGAACATAGACGGCGACGGCCAACACACTGACATCCAGTTCAACCAAACAACAGTAGACTCGGAAGGGGACGATATACCTGAAAACTCACAAGAAATATCTAGCAACTTCGACCCAAAAATCGTTCAGGAATCTGCCCAAGCTAAGCTCCGCTTTTTTTATGCAAATGACCACAGTTTGTTCCAGAAACTAGATGATCTGAAATTGTGGATATCAGATACGTAGCCGCATGTCATTTCTATCACAGAGACATGGTTCCAGACCAAAGTCTTGGATACCGAAATTACACTTGATGAGTACCGAATTTTTCCCTGGGACAGACTGAATAAAAAAGGAGGGGGACTATCGGTCTACGTCAACAGAGGAATCATCACGTCAGAACACAAAACTGATTGCTCTCGCGACTGTAAAGCAATGTGGCTAAAACTGAGGATGTGTGGCGCACCTAATCCGAATTTTTTGACCGTACACAACAGGCCGCCTAATCAAACTCCTGAGTTTGATGAGGCGATGTTGGGGTTAATTAAAGAGCTGCCAGAAAACCAAGAGATGCTTATAACCGGAGACTTCAACGCACCGATGGTCGACTGGAGCAATTTATTGGTAAATGGTTCGTGAAATTCCGTTGATTTCATGCGACAAATCTAGTTTTGGTGCAAAATGTCTCGTTCCCAACCAGTATCAAAGAGGATCAAAGAGCAAATTGTCTGGACCTCGTCCTTACAAAAGATCCAATTAGCTCTGGCTAACTTACAGTGCGTGACCTATCTCAAGAGATGTTGACTGAAATTCTGAAATGCGTTTTCGATTAGGAAGGATTACTTGGTCGCGGTTGTGATACTGGTTATCTTTAGGCATACTCTTATAAAATTTTGGACTCGGCAGGATGTAGGTTTCAAATGCACTTTTTTTCAATCTCCTGTAGAAAGCGTGCTCGGTAAAAAAGGACTACTTAAGTAGCATGCATTTTCCCTTTGATTTTCGATGGTCTTACAAATTCGAAAATATTTTATAGAAACCATAAACAAAAATATGCTTTCTTTTAGTCAATCAATAGAGAATCACGTCTTCTTTATATTTTATACTTAAGGAAGGAGTATAATTAGGTTTTAAAAAAGTTTCTAATTATGAGACTTTTAAAGACCGCGATATGTCCATTCACATAATATCGTCCCTGGCCGGTTACCACTGCTCCTCATGAAATGTACAACATGGTCCGCATCCATTGCAAAATTTTATGGACCCTGTATGATATCTCTTTAATGACATTGAAAAATATGGGATTCTCTTTACGCGGAACGCATGCGCCTTGTAGATTGTAATCACTAAGCGCTAATGCAACGAATGATCAGGCTCCAAATTATTCGGCAATTAGAAAACTTTTTTAAAACCTAATTATACTCCTTCCTAAAGTATAAAACATAAAGAAGACGTGATTCTCTATTGATTGACTAAAAGAAAGCATATTTTTGTTTGTGGTTTCTATAAAACATATTTGAAATTCCAAGACCATCGAAAATCAATGGGAAAAATGCATGCTACTTAAGTAATCCTTTTTTACCGAGCACGCTTTCTACAGGAGATTGAAAAGAAGTGCTTTTAAAAGCCTACATCCTGCCGAGTCCAAAATGTTATAAGAGTATGCCTTAAGATAATCAGTATCACAACCGCGACCAAGTAATCCTTCCTAATCGAAAACGCATTTCAGAATTTCAGCCAACATTTCATGAGGTAGGTCACGAACTGTAGGTCCATAGCACCGCTCGGTAAGAGTGACCATATCATGCTGCCTTGGTAATGCCGCCTATGCAGCCAACAAGTGAATACAACTGGGCCTTAGCTGATTTCTGGCGGGGAGATTTTGCCGCCATGAGCAGGGAATTATCGACAGTGGACTGGGATGCTGTTCTTTCCGGACATCCAGACATTGATTGGAACACTCTCAAGGGCGTTGTAACCGACATCATGCATCAAAAATGTTCGATAAAGAGAACCATAAAGAATAATCGTCCTGCCTGGATGAAGCGGGATATAAAGAAAGAAGTAAACCGGAAGAATAAACTATAGAGAATGTATGCAACAACAAAACAATCACCTCATTGCGAGCGGTTTCGTCGAAAGCGAAACGAGGTAAGGTAGGATATCCGCAGGTCGCGGAGGTAGTATAAAAACTCGAGTTATGGAACAGGCCGTTGATAGGCCAAAGGAGCTCTTCAGTTACACCAACAGTAAGTTAAAGAACAAGGAGACGGTCTTAGTGTTGAAAGGAGAAAACATTGAGGATATCATCGAAAATGACGCTAATGCAGAACATCTTAGCCGGTTTTTCGCATCTCTTTTCCCCGATTAGGCGGACTTTGACGAGGCCGAATTGCCTACTGGAACAACTGGCGAAATAATAGAAAACATCGACTTCGCGGAAGGTGTGAGGAAGGAACTTCTAGCGCTTAAGGAGGGTAAGCCTCCGGGTCCAGACTAAATACCGACAACAGTTCTGAAGGTGTTGGATTACGAATTCGCCAGACAGCTTTCGCATATTTTCCAGTCGTCCTTCGACCGAGGTATTCTCCTCTCTGGTTGCAATGTGGCGAATATATACCCCATTCATAAGGGTGGCTCTGGAACAAGTACAAACAATTAGCGGCATGTGAGTCTAACGTGCATTTGTGACAAAGTCGTGGTGAGAGTAGTCAAAAGAGCCATAATGAAGTTCCCCGACGAAAATAATTTCATTGCTAGTTCCCAACATGGCTTTCGACGAAATCACTCCTGCTTAGCAAATATGCTCTATTCAACGGAACAGTGGTCTCGCTCGTTAGACGAAGGAACAATGGTCGATATCGTTTACATCGATTTCAAGAAAGCCTTTGATAATGTTCTACATCACCGATTACTTTACATGGCCCGAGAGTCAGGGATAAGGAGAGACCTATTAAACTCAGTAAACAACTTTCTGACTGGTCGATCACAGTCTGTGTGCATTGGTAGTGCGAAATCAACGCCAGTGCCAGTTGTGAGTGGAGTTCCCCAGGCTCTCTGCTCAGGCCAGTATTGTTTTTAATTTATTTCAACGACTGTATAAATGGACTGGACTGCAATGGAGTCATGTTTGCCGATGACATCAAGTTATGGCGAGCGATCAACGGGAAAAATTATAGTCGTACCCTGCAATACGGACTGAACCGCGTATGCGAATGGTCGGACAAATGGCTGCTGAAGTTTAACCTTGAGAAGTACGTCACGCTGCGACTGAAAGCTGATGGAAGAGCCGATGGAGAGGATCGCCATTACCTGCTTGGTGGAAGGTGCCTTGCAAATAAGACGGAACAAAAAGATCTTGAGATCAGCATTTTGTCGACTCCTAAGCCTTCCTCTCGTTGCGTTAGGGCGGCCTAAAGGGCAACCAGTGTTCTCTTTGCCATTAAACAAACTTTCGTAGACATAGACAAAGAGTTAGTTGGAAAAGTATACAGAGCGCTCATTAGTTCGCATCTGGAATATGGAATACAAGCGTGGAGCCCGTGGCTGAAAAAAGACTATAAGTTACCGGAAAGAGTTCAGAGGAGAGCGACCAAAATTGTGAAACTCCTCAAGACTTTACCTTAGAACTGCAGACTTGATGAGCTTAACTGATTTCCTCTGGAGTACAGGCAGATTCGAGGAGATCTCATACAGGCATATCGGATTTTGAGGAACCGGGACTGTGTCCTATACCTCGATGATTTCCCCACGTTGGCCACAACAACAAACCTGCGTGGGAACTCTCTAAAACTTAGAGGATCCTGATGCCGCCTGGACGTTCTCAGATACTCTTTTTCACAGCGAGTCGTCGGTGCCTGAAACGGGCTTCCCGAGGACGTAATAATGGTGGTTTCCACGAAGACATTTAAGCAAAGACTATATGTATATTTGCTTGGAAAATATCGCTTGTCTGGACAGAACAGCTCTACGGTGCCAAACCAGCGCCTTGCTTACACCTACTGCTAATGCGGATGATTGTCATTTAATTTTGCCGATATTACTACAACTGAATGTTCTCGAGTTTCGGTCCTGCATTTTAAAATGGAAGTATTCTGTTCAGCGTATATATTACTGACAAAAT
>CACRXP010000132.1:478202-488270 GCA_902702965.1 Spirometra erinaceieuropaei | reverse complement strand
TCTGAAGGTGTTGGATTACGAATTCGCCAGACAGCTTTCGCATATTTTCCAGTCGTCCTTCGACCGAGGTATTCTCCTCTCTGGTTGCGATGTGGCGAATATATACCCCATTCATAAGGGTGGATCTGGAACAATTACAAACAATTAGCGGCATGTGAGTCTAACGTGCATTTGTGACAAAGTTGTGGTGAGAGTAGTCAAAAGAGCCAAAATGAAGTTCCCTCACGAAAATAATTTCATTGCTAGTTCCCAACATGGCTTTCGACGAAATCACTCCTGCTTAGCAAATATGCTCTATTCAACGGAACAGTGGTCTCGCTCGTTAGACGAAGGAACAATGGTCGATATCGTTTATATCGATTTCAAGAAAGCCTTTGATAATGTTCTACATCACCGATTACTTTACATGGCCCGAGAGTCAAGGATAAGGAGAAACCTATTAAACTGAGTAAACAACTTTCTGACTGGTCGATCACAGTCTGTGTGCATTGGTAGTGCGAAATCAACGCCAGTGCCAGTTGTGAGTGGAGTTCCCCAGGCTCTCTGCTCAGGCCAGTATTGTTTTTAATTTATTTAAACTACTGTATAAATGGACTGGACTGCAATGGAGTCCTGTTTGCCGATGACATCAAGTTATGGCGAGCGATCAACGGGAAAAATTATGGTCGTACCCTGCAATACGGACTGAGCCGCGTATGCGAATGGTCCGACAAATGGCTGCTGAAGTTTAACCTTGAGAAGTGCGTCACGCTGCGACTGAAAGCTGATGGAAGAGCCGATGGAGAGGATCGCCATTACCTGCTTGGTGGAAGGTGCCTTGCAAATAAGACGGAACAAAAAGATCTTGAGATCAGCATTTTGTCGACTCCTAAGCCTTCCTCTCGTTGCGTTAGGGCGGCCTAAAGGGCAACCAGTGTTCTCTTTGCCATTAAACAAACGTTCGTAGACATAGACAAAGAGTTAGTTGGAAAAGTATACAGAGCGCTCATTAGTTCGCACCTGGAATATGGAATACAAGCGTGGAGCCCGTGGCTGAAAAAAGACTATAAGTTACCGGAAAAAGTTCAGAGGAGAGCGACCAAAATTGTGAAACGCCTCAAGACATTACCTTAGAACTGCAGACTTGATGAGCTTAACTGATTTCCTCTGGAGTACAGGCAGATTCGAGGAGATCTCATACAGGCATATCGGATTTTGAGGAACCGGGACTGTGTCCTATACCTCGATGATTTCTCCACGTTGGCCACAGCAGCAAACCTGCGTGGGAACTCTCTAAAACTTAGAGGATCCTGATGCCGCCTGGACGTTCTCAGATACTCTTTTTCACAGCGAGTCGTCGGTGCCTGAAACGGGCTTCCCGAGGACGTAATAATGGAGGATTCCACGAAGACATTTAAGCAAAGACTAGATGTATATTTGCTTGGAAAATATCGCTTGTCTGAACAGAACAGCTCTACGGTGCCAAACCAGCGCCTTGCTTACACCTACCGCTAATGCGGGTGATTGTCATTTAATTTTGCCGATATTACTACAACTGAATGTTCTCGAGTTTCGGTCCTGCATTTTAAAATGGAAGTATTCTGTTCAGCGTATATATTACTGACAAAATCTTAGCACCGTGTTTATTTTTAAGTTAGATATTGTATGCACCGTTTTCAATAGGGTTTTCAAAGGCATTACCAAACCCCTTAACATATACTGACCTGTACAGACCGATCGGTTTGAGTCAGCTTCTCGGAATTGGTTGGGTCAGTTTGAATCTGTCCTTAGCGATTTTGCAATAGGCACCAGCAATTCAAGAGAAAAGATATTTCCAATGCTGCGGCCGCTCGGCACCAACACCAATCACCACGTAAACTCTCTCGTATGTGAAAAATGTATCTGAACTAGGCGAAAGACAATTTTAAAAATACCAGACACACGTAGCACTCCAGCCGACAACTACCTTACACACACTGCTTGTATATCCTAAGGACAGGGTTGGCTACCTCGAAAGAAAAGGTGTTGTCTACAAAATCCCATGTTCAAGTTGTGATGCCGTCTATTGTAGCCAAACTAGTAAATCTGCCTCCACCCATATACATGAACATCAGTTAGTGGTAAAGAGACGCAACCATCTATCCCAGGTGACCATGCACACACTGGACACAAATTTGCATGGGAAAACACTCGCATTGTTGGCGCCTGCCCAATAAGGAACGGGTAGCGAATGCCTGGAGGCAATGCATTCAGGTGAGGCATGCCTCAACCGACATATCGATCCAGATGCCACATACAAAATCGTTAAGGACAGATTCAAAGTGACCCAACCAATCCCGATAAGACGACTTTAATCAAGCATTGAATCCTTTGTCAGACTCGGTCCAGAAGTTAATTGTTTTAGTACCCCCATTGTCTGAAGACAAGCTGGGAAACCAGTCTCGAATATTTACAGAAAGTTTACTAAGTTTACTGTTTCCAAATAATTCCATTTTCCCAATTAAAGCGAAAATGTGCGTTCCCGGGGATAAATGGGAGGGAGAGCGATCATGGGAACAATAGGTTTAATAGCCTAACGTTTAAAATTGAAACTAACCTCCATCATCGGAAGTAGGTTCTGTACGACGCCTGACAGTATTTATGGATGCTGAGCATGTGACATGCTGTCGTTCCTACTGCTATTCGTGCTGGATGCACTGCGGGGGGAGAAAGCTAATCGTTGTCATGCTGGCCGGCGCTTTCTTCTCTCTCCTCTTCGAGGAGCGGCGTCGGGATGGCGACGATCATTGACCTCGTCTGCACTGTCCACATTTGTTGTGCCTGACCTGCCTATCTCATACTTGTCCCCCGTTTGCGTCTGCCCGCATGCGTCTCCTCGGTGGCTGCTGAGTCTTTGCCAGCGTCTCCTTTCTTATCGGCTTGCGACCCCCGTCATCGGTGTTTGTGTGTGAACTGTGTTTACTTACCTCTGTGTTCCTGACTTCCTGCCTTCGATTCCGTTGATAAGCCGTCGGGGGAATCTTGCAGCTGCTGATAGAAGTAGGTACGATGTGCCAGGCTTCGGACGTTTCCCTGGCTGTCTGGTTGATAACTCGGCCTAGGATTTTGGCGTTCTGAAATGCGAAAGTGTGTCCAAAGGCAGCACAGTGATCCGCCACCATCAGGAGCTGGTCCATCCTTCTCAGTGTGCCTACGTACTCACTCCCGCGTGTCCAGTTCAGTCCCTGTGAGGCGAGCTACGTTGGAGAGGCCGGAAAACTACGACAAACCCGTGCAGACGAGCACATGCAGGCACTGAGGAGAGTGGACCTGTTGGGAGTGCCTACACTCCCAAAAACAAGAGCCAGCCAATCACGGGAGGCCACGTGCGTTTTCTCTACTGCGCTGTCATCTTAATCGTGGCGCCTCTCCATTGGCTTTTCCTCGCGGGCCTGATCGATCAGCATATTCGAATTATCGACCGGCTCGTCTTCATCTTAATCGTGGCGCCTCTCCATTGGCTTTTCCTCGCGGGCCTGATCGATCAGCATATTCGAATTATCGACCGGCTCGTCTCGAATGATCTTCCCGAAGGGCATTGGGCCGAACGCCGGCGAAGCACCGTAAGGCGTTATAAATACGCGTTACTTCCAGTTCATTTTGACTTGCATTTTTCTAATACACGGTTTCGTGGCCGGTCGCGTTCTCCTTCTCTGCCGCGTTGGTATTGGGGACAAGGGTCGAGTGCGCATACGCTCCACAGGATTTCACGTACCAGGTGGGTCATAACAATTTGGCGACGCAGTTTTTCAACTACAATGGCTGACGACTATGCAGACTTCAAGCAGATGTTGCAGCAGCAGCTGAAGCTGATGGAGGCTCTGGCCGTCAAGCTATCCAATTCATCCATGGGCCAATCAAGCGCGGCTGGTGGTTCACAATCTGTTGATCACATTGCCGGCAACATCACTGAATTCCTGTATGACCCGCAGGCCGATTTCACCTTTGAGTCCTGGTACAAACGATACGAGGACTTGTTCTCTGTCGATCTGGCTGCCCAGGACGATGCATGGAAGGTTCGACTCCTACTTCGCAAACTGGGTCCGGCTGAACACGAGCGTTATGCAAACTTCATCCTCCCCAAGAATCCCCGAGAGGTCGCTTTCAAGGACACGGTTGAGACGTTGTCGCAGATTTTTGGTGAGCAATCATCCCTCTTCAACACTCGATTTCAGTGTCTGCAACTGTGCAAACGAGATTCCGATGATTTCATTACATATGCGGGCATTGTTAATCGTGAGTGTGGGCGTTTCCAACTCGGTTCTCTCACTGAAGACCAGTTTAAATGCCTTATATTTATCTGCGGCCTCCAGTCCCCCAAGGATGCTGATATCCGGACACGTCTCCTGTCCAAAGTGCAGCAGAACAACTCCACCACTCTCCAAGAGCTGGCAGCAGAGTGCCAAACGCTGATCAATCTCAAGCACGACTCTGCAATGATTCAGAACCCGGCCTCATCTTTCTCAGTCCATACGGTCACATCGAACAAATCGCATCCTGTTACACGGCTCAAACAAGTGTCCAAGTCGAGATCTCCGCCATCTCCTTGTCGGCACTGTGGCGCGTGGCATTTCCACCGGGATTGCACTTTCCGCCAGCATCGCTGCCAAAGCCGTAATCAGGTGGGACACCGTGATGGGTTCTGCAAATCAGTACCAACTTCTGGAGGCAAGCCAGCCCCCGCCACTCCTAATTCCAGGCACCGTTTCCGGCCAAAACGCAAGCCCAAACCCCAGTCCGTTGGTAATTCTCTGAGTCTCTTGGCCGCTTTCCAGCTCAATGCGTCTGGTCGTAGAAGATTTGTTGATGTCTTGCTCAATGGCCATGCAGTTCGTCTACAGTTGGACACTGCCTCAGATATCACCATCATCTCTGAGAGACTCTGGCAGTCCCTTGGCAGTCCCACGATGCAGCCGACTTCCCAGTCCGCCACAAGCGCGTGCGGTGGTCTCGTACAGCTAATTGGGCAGCTGCAATGCTGTGTGTCGTTCCGCGGTACCAGCATCACTGCGATCTGCTACATCACCAAGTCTGATCTAAACCTACTTGGTCTCGACTGGATTGAACAACTTGGGTTGGCCGATATGCCGCTCCGCGTTGTTTGCAGTCAGGTGCAGATTCCCGCTGTGCTTGCAGACCAAGCCAAGGACATTCTCCAACGCTTTGCTCCAGTGTTCCAAGACGGCCTGGGTCGTTGCACATACACTCAAGCCGTGCTACATCTGTCTCCTGGAAGTCAACCAGTCTTCCGTCCAAAGCAACCAGTCCCATATGCAGCCCTACCACTTGTCGAGGCTGAACTGAAGCGTCTAGAGGAATTGAGAGTTCTGGTTCCTGTATCCTACTCCGCCTGGGCCGCTCCAATCGTTGTGGTTAAGAAGCCCAATGGCTCGGTCCGCATTTGTGCTGACTTCTCCACCGGTCTCAATGCCGCGCTGACGCCGAACTGCTATCCATTACCGGTTCCGGCTGATCTTTTCACCCTGCTGAATGGTTGCACTTGCTTTGCCAAGTTGGATCTTGCTGATGCGTATCTGCAGATCGAGGTCGCCCCAGAGTCGCGCGAATTGTTGACCATCAATGCCCACCACGGTCTGTTCCAATACACCAGGCTGCCCTTTGGTGTCAAGACCGCCCCGGCCCTATTTCAACAAACGATGAACGCAATGCTCTCCGGCATCCCTGGCACAGCTGGGTACCTGGACGACATAATCATCGTGGGTCGCTCCCCTGCCGAGCTGCAAGACCGAGTGTGCGCAGTACTCGAACGCGTGCAGGAGTATGGCTTTCGCCTACGGGCCGAGAAGTGCCAATTCTTCCTCGACTCCATCAAGTACCTTGGATTCGTTTTTGACGCCAATGGTCGCCATCCAGATCCTGAAAACATTCGGGCCATCCAGCAGATGCCTGCCCCCAAGAATGTATCGCAACTTCGTTCGTTCCTTGGCCTGATCAGCTACTATAGCGCCTTCCTACCATCGCTGCATGACGTACGGGCCCCGCTCAACCGTCTGTTGCAGAAGGATGCTCCTTGGTGCTGGTCCCCCGACTGTGAAAAGGCCTTCGCCCAGCTAAAGTCGATGCTGAGTTCAGATCTGTTGCTCACGCACTATGACCCGACGCTGCCGATCGTTGTTGCTGCAGATGCTTCCAACCACGGAGTTGGTGCCGTCATCTCACATACTTTTCCTGATGGGTCTGAAAAGGCGATCATGCATGCATCTCGCACGCTTACCCCTGCGGAGAAGAACTATGGGCAAATAGAGAAAGAAGCTCTAGCCCTCGTGTTTGCCGTCAAGATATTTCACAAACTGTTGTACGGTCGCCACTTCACGTTGTTGACGGATCACAAACCATTGCTGTCAATCTTCGGTTCGAAGAAGGGCATTCCCGTCTACTCAGCCAGCCGACTTCAGCGATGGACAACCATCCTTCTTGGCTACGACTTCGACATTCGCTACTGTCGTACTACAGACTTTGGTCAGGCTGACGCCCTTTCTCGCCTCATCAGCAATCAGCAGGAACCGGAGGAAGATACCGTGATTGCAGCTATTTCGATTGAGGACGGTGTGCCCCGTCAGCTATCAGACGCCATACGAGGTATCCCTGTCACTGCCGCGGACATCCGACGTGCTACTGAACAGGATCCTGTCCTCCGCCAGGCCATCACCTACGTGCAGACCTGCTGGCCAACCACTGCTCTCGCTGGCGATCTTCGCCAGCTCTTCCTCCGCCGAGCATCGCTATCTGCGGTTGACTCCTGCCTCATGTTTGCAGACCGTGTGGTGATCCCATCTTCCCTCCGACCCACTGTACTACGCCAGTTCCATGCGGCTCATCCTGGTGCCAGCCGAATGAAGTCTATTGCTCGCAGTTTTGCCTACTGGCCGGGTATCGACGGCGACATCGACGACCTGGTTCGACGCTGTTCTCGATGTCAGCAAGCTGCCAAGATGCCGCCTCGTCAACCTCCAATACCCTGGCAACCACCGGAGAGGCCTTGGTCACGCGTGCATATCGACTTCGTTGGCCCACTTAACGGAGTCTCCTACCTAATCTTGGTTGACGCCTACTCGAAATGGCCCGATATTGCTCCACTGAATCCAGCAACCGCATCTGTCACTATCGCCTTCCTACGACGCATCTTTAGCCAGCATGGCTTACCAGAAGTCCTGGTTTCAGATAATGGTTCTCAGTTTATCTCGTCGACGTTTGAAGATTTCTGCCGCCAGCACAACATCCAGCATCTTCGCTCCCCGCCCTACCATCCTCAGTCTAACGGTCAGGCGGAGCGTTTTGTCGACACGTTTAAGAGAGCCCTCTTGAAAGCTCGTGGGGAGGGGACCACGGACGAGATAGTCCAGGCGTTCCTGTTTTCCTACAGGACGACACCGAGCCCGGCGTCCCCTGGTGGCGTTTCTCCTGCCGAAGCGTTGATGGGCCGAAAACCGCGTACAACGTTTCATGCCCTCGTCCCTACCGGTGCGCAGCCCGCGCAGACTTCTCCAGTTTATCGCAGCAAGCTCTCCATTGGAACACCTGTCTTCGTTCGTGATTATCGAGCGGGGTTCCCAGACTGGATTGAAGCAACCGTAGTATCGCACAGAGGCAGTATGTTGTTTGACGTCGACGTTGGTGATGACATCTGGGTTCGCCACCACAACCAGATCCGACGGCGACATTGCAGTAACACAACTGGGCTCGATTCGGCGCCGTCACTCTCTCTCGACATCCTACTGGATACCTTCGCCATTCCGGCAGATCAGTCGGTTCCCGAACCCACTTCTGCGCCCCCTTCGGATATACCATCTTCGGTATCAGTTACCGCTCCCGTATCTCCAGGCATTAAACCACGACTAAGACGCCGGACCAAGCGCGTGCGCCGATCAACACGTCTGATGCAGGTCAACCCACGCCAGAAGCGGTACTGACCTACTTGGAGGGGAGGTGTTGGGAGTGCCTACACTCCCAAAAACAAGAGCCAGCCAATCACGGGAGGCCACGTGCGTTTTCTCTACTGCGCTGTCATCTTAATCGTGGCGCCTCTCCATTGGCTTTTCCTCGCGGGCCTGATCGATCAGCATATTCGAATTATCGACCGGCTCGTCTCGAATGATCTTCCCGAAGGGCATTGGGCCGAACGCCGGCGAAGCACCGTAAGGCGTTATAAATACGCGTTACTTCCAGTTCATTTTGACTTGCATTTTTCTAATACACGGTTTCGTGGCCGGTCGCGTTCTCCTTCTCTGCCGCGTTGGTATTGGGGACAAGGGTCGAGTGCGCATACGCTCCACAGGATTTCACGTACCAGGCGGGTCATAACAGGACCCATTGTTTCTGGATATGAATACTGCGCAGACTCTGGGCACAATTTCGCCTTTCAGAAAGTCAAAATTCTTGGTCGAGGAAAGGGAAAACAATCGGGGCCTGGCACACGGAGACTACCTGAACAAACCGTTGTATCGTCCATCCGGCAGCCGATCAAACCCTCCGGACACAGCTCAGTGAACGAAAGATGAAGCCCAAACGTCGTCAATCCAGACACCTACGACGGACCCGCAAGTAGCCACTCCGCAATTTGGGCCTGACAAAGGCGCAGTCATCAATACTGTTGCCCCAACTACTAATCCCGAAGACGGGGAGGTATGCAGCCAGAAGGATGCAAACAAGACTAGTGACCCAGGACGGCAACTAAGGTCAACGCGATTCGGGGCGATGATCACCAACGTCCAAACGCCGCTCCCCGACAAGAGACGGTCAGACAGATAGCAGCCACCATCCCTCCCTCTCTGCCCGGGCGATTGCAAAGATGATCCTTGTGCGTATGTGAGTGGTGACTGCCAGAGTCGATTAACGACTACCCGGCACACTCTCCACTTCCGAAGCAACCACCCTGTTGGTCATAATTGCAGTTGTGTCAGAACTCTCTTTCAACGTGTTCAAACACACTGTAATGACGAGAGTGGGCGGAAGGAGGAGATGAATTACTTACGGACCCATGTTAAATCCAACACCTACCTGAAGTCCTTCACCCGCAATTGCCTCAACAAGCCCCATTTTAAACGTTTGAATGGAGAAAGACCGAAGTTCTGGCTCTCACAACCCTGTGTGAAGAAGGTATCGGAGGGAAGGCGAGAATCTTGAGACCTTTTGGGATTGGCGTGGCTCATAAACCAAAGTGCACCATCAGGCGGCAAATAATGAAGCCCAAAGACCCGCTACCAACAACAGAAATGTCAGCGGTGGTCTGCAGCATACCATGTCTAAATCAAAATGCGAGGTATGTTGATGATACGGGCAAACGCCTCAGTACAAGATTGCACGAACACCAACTTGTAATTAACCGCAAGGACAAGCTCTATTTGGTTTATTGCCACGTACAAGAACTGAGCCACAATTTCGTCTTTGAGAAGGCGAGGATAATTAGTCGAGCCAATGAGAAGATGGCCAGACTAGTGCTAGAAAGTTGGTCCTCGACTGGCACACTCAACCGAGCTACAGATTTACATCCCGCCTGCCTGGTGCTTCGTACAAGGCTCGGGTCAGTCCGGACAGGACCAGTAAGACAAGCGAGCACGCGGGATCTAGAGTTAATGCTCACGGAAGAGAGCGGAGTTGGAGGCCAGAGGTCATGTGACCAAAGCCGAACACTGTCTCGCCGATGCGCCCGCGAAGCTGAATGCTACTCACATGAACAGCAACGACCGATCAGTTCACCGACTGACGTGGGATTGGTCAACTGGCACGTTGATTTGACTACAATTACGTCGATCCCAAAGGAAACAAAGGAAACGCAAGCCTGTCAACGGTCAGCTCCGGGAGGTCTACGCCAATCAGCGGCAAACAGGCAGGTCAAAGTTCGTGCGTCAGGCACGGCTATAATACGAGGCAAGCAGGAAGTCTGAACAAATCAAGACCATCAGGAGCACCAAGCACACTACTGAAAGGATGGAAACGAGGAAGTCTCCGAAACGTCAGCTCGAATACAGTATGGTCCATGAATTCGCCCTCTCTTCTTCTTCTTCGTCTTCTGCGGGAGATGAACGCGAT
>CACRXP010000132.1:447970-467320 GCA_902702965.1 Spirometra erinaceieuropaei | reverse complement strand
CACCAAACCTGGGGTTTCGCAACCGTTGAGGCTCCGAGGCGCTAATGACTGAGCCACAGGTTCTTTGTCCTGTTGGCTGTGATCGGGTATCCTAACACTGGTAGAGGGCGCTCAGAGGTTGCAAAACCTGGGGTTGGGTATGGCTGGTTGCTGACGACTGACAAGCCGGAAATGGTAATTCCAATCCCCCTGGTTTTTGTCAGTGACGTTATCCTGCCTATGATACTAGCCGTCGTGCGCCCGCTGGCGGGGCTCTAGTTTGAGCCCCAAGGTACAACAGGACGAGCGTGTCCCATAACGCGATCGGTGAGCGCGTCTCTACCATTATTAATTTTCTTCGGCTATGGAAGAACATCCAGGAAGATAAAGAAAAAGAGTGGGCAGAAGAAGATGATCAAATATTAGTGGACGCAGTCTATATCCGAGTGTTCACAGGAGTTTCTCTAGCCGTGACAGACTGGCCTCTAGTTCGACAGCGACTGTGTATTACTGCGCTCTAGGACGGCATCAGAATTTTCCATTTTCCAAATCCTTGTCAGTGCCTAACAACCAACTTACCTAAAATGATGTAACCGGCGCCTCCGAGTATTACGCGTTGTCACTTTGAATGGACTCTGTCCTAAAACGACATAAAGTGGATGTAGGTCAGTCGAGAGTTGTGTGTACTATAAATTGAACGCTGGAAATAGATGTGTCGAAAGTACAAAAACCTTTGCCAATAAAAATATTTGGCTTAAATGTCTGCTGATGGAGTTGTTCAGTATCTTGATGAGTCAGTGTTGTTCAAAGAGACATGGAAGAGCGGCAATGCAAGATAGGAGAAGGGAAGGGCTTACTGACGATGACTTTAAACAGCGAAGTTGCCGTGGCTTGGCCCGTCGTACTAACTGGTTTACATGGCACGGGGTGGCATATAGTGACTTGTACTGATTGGGGAAGAGACAAATTGGTTTGTCAGCCCACGACTTAGTTGGTTTGGTTGGCGACGTGATAACTGTAGGTGTCTTCCTATCCACTAGTCAGGCCTATATCTCAATGACCACGAGACCTTAAGCGTTGTTGCTTTTGAAACAGAGGAGTTTCAAATCATGCATTGGAAGGACTAACAATTCCCGATGACAGGTAAAGAAGATGCAACCGGGAGAGATGCTAGTAGGAAAACGTCCTCCGACCTTTCCCTGATTGCACTTTTACAATGCCGGCTCAAAGAATGGTCTTCATCTTCGGCGCAGACTGGAGCCTGCGTCCTGGCAAGAAATTCAAGTGAAAGATTAGCGACCCGATAGTACACTCAGTCTGAGGTTGCTTTCGTCCAAGATCGTATTTTGGCTTCGATATTTCTACAAAATACCATAATTTTTGAGGTTTCAGAGTAGTTTCTTTTGAAAATCGGGTCATAACAATCGTCAGTACGTTTTAGTGATTCACAATAATTACTTCCTTTTTACCACGTGACTCGACCTTGAATGCTAGGGCAGAAGTCACAGCACTGTCTCTGTGGCAGGTAACTAGACTTAAGAGTCCAAATGACATTCTTATTGATTAGAATCCTTTTTATTTCTCCAAAATCAAAATTTTTGATACATAAAAGCTCATTAAAAAATTTATTAGGTTCATTTTTATGTAACAATAATAGCACATTCACGAAAAGACCGCTTCCCATTATTCTCCTTCCTCAGAGGATCTGGAGAGTTCCACCAATCCTTTATCTGGCGAAGGATCCCGAATACCGTAGTTTCAAGAAACACCTGCAGGTCTTGTTTAACTGACCCCCTGTTCGACGATTTTAAGTAGACATCGGCGCCAGATAGAAGACGCAATACTGAGATTAGGGGACGGACAACAAAGAATCACCACATCAGTCCTTTTTCTTGGATGACCTGTGGTATCCTCGAGATACTTTTGCCGCCAATGCGGACTGTTTAATCAGAGAAGAAGTCTACATACTTCATTCACTAGATCGTTCTGAGGCAACAGTGGTCGGACACTTCCAGTTTCCACTCGTCTTCCGCGCGCAGAGCTTAGAATTCAGAACCGCACAACAGAACTGATTGGACGGATGCTAGTGCATGTGGATGTTCATGGCAATGGAGATATTGCATAGCGTCCATGGACACTTTCTAGTGTTTGGGAAAACCCAGCAAGCAGCATGGATTTTGAAGATGATATCGTCCTTACATCGTTTCCTTGGTAGCAACTTCGTCCCGAGGTATTTTAAACTGTCTGCATCTTCAAGTCGATAACTATTAATCTCGAGGGATTTCTCGTCTTATTCAGTAGTATGGATCGCAGTAGTGAATAACTACTTGCGTACGTCATTGTCTTGTGAACCCTGGCAGTAAGATCAAGCAGATGCATATGGAGTTTCAGTGAATGCCCTTTTATTCCTTTTGGACTTTGGACTGTTGTGAGTTGCCATTTTCGGAATACAGGCGCAGTTCTGTCTAAATTCTTGCCTGCCAGTGTTTATGGAGGTATGCAGTCATCGTTCCGAAAATTGCGCAAACGTGAGTGATTTATTCTCTGCTGAAGCACTTGGAAGAAAACTTGATTTCAAGGATGAAGTATTAACGCGATTTGCGTGAACTTATGGGTAGCAATTTCTGAAACCAGTGCGTAAAAACATGGGGAAGAAAGTCACTTTTATTTACCTACTCGCAGGGTATCTATGAGTAATTGATGCATTCCCGTTGGCTTTTTAAACAGCTTAGGAGACCAGTGATGTATTCGGAACCATGGAGGTACCCTAACGGGTGCTAAGAAGACGATTTATTTATTTATTATTACGAAAAGACGCAGGTAAAAGAAGGTCTTCTGTAGGTTTTGGAAAGTTAGATGAATATTTAACCTATAAAGTAATTAAAAAGGTTTAGAATACCTTAAAGTAGACGTAAGGCTGTGAATTTAGTTCAAACAAACCCTCTACAGTCCTAAAACAGTAGTATGAATTTGGACTTATTTTAAAGAGGGTTGGTGTGCATTAAATTAATCTGAAAATTTAGTTAAAAGTCGCAGTGTGCAAGCATTGTGGGCAAACCTGCCGCCATAGCTGTTTCGGTGACAGCAAGTCAAATGATCCGGTGAGCACTTCCCTTTCCTCAGAACCTCATCCTGCGTCTCAAGAATTACTACAGAAAACATTTTATGCACACTTAGGGGCCAGAACGTTCCGATCCACGCGTTCTTCTCACTGCTGGCGGAAAAAGAATACACCTGGGGACAACAACCTTTCATCCCCCTACTTACTGAGGCTGACTACTGTTATTTGCCTCCCAAAGGAAGAGCGGTGGATAAAAAGAAAGCCAGTGGACTTTCAATGACATCTGCCGGCTAATCTTCCCTTCCTTTCTCCCCTCTTATGCAAATTTATCGTCTTCGAGACCCTCCTCGTCCTTCTCTATTGGTCGACCTCACACCCTAGTGGTTAATCAGTCTCTCCCCCCTCCCTCCATCCCTCATGCAAGCATCTTCTTCCCAACAACTTGCTGCTGATAAAATAAAACACGCCTCCCCAGTCACACACACACAGTGAAAGTTCGACCCTCGCGAGCGATGACGGCTAGCGTGTGTTTGAATGAATGGGCACAGCACCGGTGACTTTCGCATGAATTAGTTTATGGTGAGGCAGACTCGCGCAGCATTTAATGAACCCTCGCCGCCCTCAGCAACCTGGCTCCGATGTCAGAACGACCGGCGGCAGACTCGAGCGTGGTGACCGACAAAGCTAATCAACCATCTACACGTTCAACGGGGCCTGGTCCGCGCGACATGCACCAGGTTTTCTTGGGGAGGACCCGGGCGTCACATCATTGAGTGCCATGGAGACCACATTAGGGAGGAGGATGAATAATCGAAAGCGTACCTTTGCCGAACCTGACTTTTTGAGAATCATTGCAGACTGACTCTCAGTCTTCCAATCACTCCAAATTAGTCATATAATGTCATTTGGAAACCTTCCAAGTCACAACTCCTAGTGTGTCGTCATGGATTTAAGTACGTAAGATTTATTATATTCAGGAAAGCGCTGATTTGCTATGTGGAGGGAGTCTCCAGTGTTGGCCTCACTCTGTCTTCCCTCTGTCACACATCCGTCGACTGTAGCAGCCTGTCAGCCAGCTAGTGCCGGTATTGGGCGTGGTGTCTGATGCCGTTCACCCTGGCAACCTCGAATGTTCATTCGCCTTTAGACAGTCCAATAACTAATCGACCGGAAAGGAGGACGGAGATGGTCGCTTGGACACTGGTTCGCTACGGATTGGAGAATACGATTGCCCGTGAGACCGGCTTCCCCGAACAGGGCCACGTTGAGGAGGTGATTGCGGGTCAATCTTTTTCTGGAGCGGACGTCTAAATGTAGAGCAATGAGACGCTGGAGTTCCTTTTGCCACCAGGAACGATGTCGTAAAGCGACTGTCCTGCCTGCCGCGGGACGTAAACGACCTTCTCATGACGATGGGGCCACCACTCCACGCGAGAAACTTTGACATTATCTTCAGTATCTGTGCCCGTTCCCCCCTTCCCCTTCCCCATTGACAAGCCCCGGCAACGTGCAAGACAACGCTTACGAAGATTTGCACGCTCTCCCTGTGACTGCGCTGAAGGCGGACAGACTGTTTATACTTGGTGGTTTCAGTGCCCCAGTCGGTAGAGGTCCCACTGTTTGGGTGAGGGGGGAGCTTCATCGCCATTGTAATTTAAGAAACTCCTTCGTCGTCGTCCTCCTCCTCCTCCTCCTCCAAGTATGTACATAATGCAATCCTCTCTTCACCAAACATTCATTTTCCGCTTCCAAACGGGGAGAGGAGGGGGCCGACTGTCCCCTTGACAGCGTTACTTTCAACTGCTAAACTGTGCCTGCGCCCGGAGGTGTGAGCAACTCAGTGGGTGATACAGCCTCCTAGACAGATCGCCGCCTTGGCTTCTCCGAGATGAGGCCTTAATTGCAACTGTGAGGGCGGACGTAAGGTAAAGGGTTTCTGATAATTTAAACACTGCGGTACTGGATGCTGTTGGACGGCGACTAGATTGTAGAAACCGCATGAATCTCAAATTCGAACAGGTGTTAGTCCTGGAAGAAAATGTCACTGCTGATACCCGATGGAGGGGACTACGGCATGCCATTCTGGACATCGCGGTAGAGGTCCTCCGTCTCCCACGCCGACGGAACGCACAGGCGGAGACATTCGACATCTGTCATCTGCATACCACCCATGCTAACAGAGAAGAAGCCTATTAAGCTGCATTCATCCGATGCTGAGGCATTGTGGCGCAGAGTCTAAGACAGATGAAATGTTCTTGGATGACCTATAAGGCTGCCTACATCCACGTTTGCTCGGGTGGTAATGAGATGAAGACCTTATTGGAATCAATCAGGATTGTCTATGGCCTCTAAGCTGCTGTTCAGCGGCTACTGAACCCTCCACTTGGCTGAGAAATCACAAATTCAGAACGTTTGATGAGTGTTCCAGTTGCTACGACAGTGCGCCATGTCTGCCGACTTTGTTCTAGGTCTTCCCAGGTCGAAGGCGTTCTCAATTGATCCACGATATCCGACGAAATCATTAACAGGCGCCCTCAAATAGAATCCATTGCGGATTTCGGTCGTGCGCATGGTCTGCAAGAAATTTTCAAGACTGTGAGACAAATGTCTAGCTGCAAAGCACTAGGCGTCAACTCAATTCCATTTAAAATCCACTAGCACGAACATCTGCAAATCATGGGCATGCTCACGTTCCTGTTGCAGAAGGTTTTGAGAAAAGGATAAACGCCCTGGCACGTCAAGCATGTCATCATCGTCCGCTTCTGAAAATGCAAGTGCAATCAACCGGTCTGTGTTAACCAGTAAGACATCTCCATCCTCATCACGGTAGATAAAAACTTTGTCCGAAAATTCGTCTGAAGCAGGGGCCTCTTCTGGTAACACAAGACGGATTCCAGAAACACCGGGGAAAGAGAGCGTGATCTTCCTGGCCCGTCAACTCAGGAGAAAGTGCAAGAAGATACAGACCAGCCTCTACGCCACTCTCATGGATCTGTTAGGGACATCTGACACAGGGAACAGCGATGATTTCTGGAAAATTAGGCTATAATTCGGATGTTAGGAACAACTCACGCAAATAGTAGGATAAATACATGACGGACTATGGCAACATTAACTACCAAACCAACAGCAGGCAAAACGGGAATATCGAAGGTTAGTGTCCCCGACCGCTTTTTCGTAGACGCCTGTGCGTTGAATAGCATAACCGAAGCAAAAATGCAACAGACTGTGGATATCTTTGCCTCCGGCTGTTCGAATTTCGGACTGACAAGTAGCACAGAGAAGACTGTAATCGTACACTAACCGACGCCAATTAGTGGCTGCGACATACACATGGTAAATGTCAACGGAACTCACCCCAAGTAAGTGGACGAATTCGCATGCCCGGAAACACAACTTTAAGAGGCATTATGATCGACCACAAAATTACAATTCGGAGGTTCAAAGTTAACCAGGCCTTCGGGGGTCATGCCATTCCGTCTGATTTTGCTGCTGCATCCTATTCAACAAAATACTGAGGATGTACAAGACTGTTATCCTGACTTTGCTCGTGCACAGGGCGGGGATGTGAACAGTCTGCTAAAGCCAGACACGAACGCTGACCCACTTTCACCGCAGTTGTCTCTGAAGAACGGCGAAAGTGACGTGTCAGAAATGCATTCCTAGCATCGAGATCCTGTCAAGTGCGGGCGTGATGGGCGACCACGATATGCGGAAACAGACGCTAGGGCTGTCTCGTCGTGGGAATGTCAACAAGCGCTTGCGCAACTGACCACTTTATGGTAAAGTCGCTACATGTGCTGTCAATCAAGGAGGAAGAAAACGACGATGCAAAAACACCCTGAAGATCTCCCTCAAGAATCTGCAAATAAACCCTGAGATCTGGGAAGGCCTTACACAGAATCGGACGACGTGGCGCACTGCCGTAGCACCTGGAGCGGCCGTCCTAGTAGAATAGTAGAGATCAAGGCAGAGCAAGAGTCGTGTGCCGAGGACCAACAGCGCAAGCACTTTAACCCTGCCATCGTGTCCACGTTGTCAGCGGACATTTCTGGTGCTGAGTGGTTACGTTGGACAGCTCGGGGTCTGATGCAATGTGAGCACTACCAATGCACTTTCCATGTCACATACAAGCACCACCACCAGCATCATTGCAGACGACATCACTATTACCAGGACACACAGGTTACTCCAACACCACACTTGTAATGTAGGCAAAGTTTCTACTCGTCCCCATTACTATCGCACACTGTAATCACGCATCGGTCTGATCGCTCATCCGAGAACCAGTACTTGGAGTCTTGATATAATTCGATCATGCATACCTTACCTGTCTGCACTGTTCGGGAATATTCAGATACTGCATGAACTGACTCAGTCTCATGCGCATTCAGGAAAAATCCTGTAAAGCAATTTACTCCAGGCTTCTTTCCAACCGCTATCTTCACCAACACACAAAAACACACTCAGGGCACGCGTGAGCCTACTCTGCCACAAGTTCATACACATTAAAAACCAGAACAATGCCACTCATATAAGAACTACGTGGTACAATTTGCAAACGTCGCTATGCCATGTGAAACATTGTATGTACAGTGAGTGACCGATCACATGAAATGTTGTCTGAAATGCTGAAATGCTTTTTCGATTAAGAAGGATTACTTGGTCGCGGCTGTAATACTGATTATTTTGCGACATAATCTTATAACATTTCGGACTCGGCAGATGTCTGCTTTTGAATACACTATTTTTCAATCCCCTGCACAAACCGTACTCGGTAAAAAATGACTACTAAAGAAGCATGCGTTTTTCCCATTGATTTTCGATGGTCTTGCAAATTCTAATATATCTTATAGAAACCATGAGCAAAAGTATGCTTTCTTTCAATCAATTAATAGAGAATCAAGTTTTCTTTATATTTTATACTCAAAGAAGGAGTATAATTAGGTTTTAAAAAACTTTCTAATTATGAGATTTTTTAAGACCGCACAATGTTCCTCCACATGGAATCGTACCTGGCCGTTTACCACAGCTCCTCATGAAATGTACAACATAGTCTGCATTCATTGCAAAATTCTATGGACTCCGTATGATATCTTCTTAATGGCATACAAAAATGTGTGATTCTCTTTACGCGGAACGCATGAACCTTGTAGAGTGAAATCACTAAGCGCTAATGCAACGAATGACCGGGCTCCAAATTATTCGGCAATTTGAAATTCCTTTTAAAACCTACTTATACTCCTTCTTCGGGAATAAAATAAGAAGATAATGTGATCCTTTATGAAACGAGTGAAAGGAAGAAGACTTTTGTTCGTGATTTCTAAAAAATGTATTTGAATTAGCAAGACCATCGAAAATCAATGGGAAAAACGCTTGCTTCTTTAGTAGTCATTTTTCACCGAGTACGGTTTGTGCAGGGGATTAAAAAATAGTGTATTCAAAAGCAGACATCCTGCCGAGTCCGAAATGTTATAAGATTATGTCGCAAGATAATCAGTATTGCAACCGCGACCAAGTAATCCTCCCTAATCGAAAACAAGTTTCAAAATTTCAGCCAACATTTCATGAGATCGGTCACTCAGTGTACGAATGTGTACATCTTGCTTATGAGAGAAGCGTGCAACTTTGTGAAAATTGGTTCTGCGGGAAAGAGGATCAGCACGCATGTGGTTCACGCAGACGGAAGCTTTTGTGCCATGTCAGCCACTGCGTCCCAGCTCACCATCAGTTGGTTGATGAGCCCGGACAATTAGTATGTATGTGAGAGAGGAGGGAGAGGGCGAGGCCGACACGGTGAAGGGACCTATCCTCATAGAAAATCAGCACGTCGCTCACTGTAAGCAACCTGAATCCATCACGATGGCCTTTCGGCCCTGGGTTGGAAGGCTGCTAACTGAGGGACTAACTCAGTTCTACTCGAGGCTTGGGGTCAGGTCACAATGTGTTGTTGGGGCGGTTTCGCTGACCCGAGACCCGAGACCCCAAATGCGACCCAATATACGTGGAATAGTGATCAGGTCGGACGTGGCACACGTAGACAAATTGTTTGACTTTGGCAGCCACCGCACGCGGGCCCAGTTACAGTCTTCTTGAATTTTTTTCGTTATGTGAGCAGAGAAGGTGCGGTGGATTCAGTACAAGGTAGCCTCACGATAAACAGACTTAGGTGCGAGAGAGAAAGGCATGAAAACTATACGTGCATATCTAGCCCATTCAATACTCTGCCAGTAGTAACCTTGGTCGGATGTGGTCATGTAGCCCCACCTGAAGTAAATAAACACTCACCTCTAATACGGGACCGGTGGTAATAGGGGTTTTTACAGGTGGGACCAGGGAACGCACAAGCGACGAGGTCAAGTACCTGTATGCAAAAGAAAAGCTATTGGGAATGCGCGGTTTTACTTTGAATGGTGGAGACATAGTTGCGTTAACCTCTAACCATAGCCCCTAACCCAAACTCCTATCTCTTAACCCCAACCCCAACAGTATTGTGTCCATCAGGTGGGGCTACCAAACCACATCTTGCCGTAGAGTTTGCTGAGCCCCATCAAGATGCGCAATTTCAAGTGCTGAAGTCGGTGATGCTTTTCGCCCTCCCCTGTGTGGACATTTGAATTCACTGCATACAAAATGGAATCAATGCCAATCGTTTAATCTCCTGACACCCTCTGGAACACACGCAAAGTCAGTTGGCCCCGTCTTCACACCAAATGGCGGGACTGTTACCAATCTGTCTAGCTTTTTTGCGGAGGGGGAACCCGAGAAATGCGCCTCTGGAATCTGGTTATTTAAATTTGCAGGAGTTGCGCTATGGTGGCTCGAGGGGAAGGCGTACATCCGCAAAGAAACTATTCGTCAGCTTTCACCTCTGGTTATGCGTTCGAGAAAAAGACTACTCTCCGAAGCAAGTCGATAACTTTAAAGAAAAATAAAGTGGGCGAAAGGGTCATAATTCAGATCTCAAAGTACATGCTCATCTCATGGTGATAAAATGTTGCATACCGTAGGGACCTTTAACCAGTTCATATGAAAACAATAATCAACACAGTACTTGACTTGCACACTATATGACCATTCACTCTTTCTTCGCCTTTTGCTGTTCTAAATGAGGTAAAAAATCTGGAGATATAGTTCTTCCTAACTAATTCTTCAGAAATCCTGGACTTTCAGCATCAGGTTTTCCGACCCAAGGCTGTCTTCATCGCTCAGTTCTGCTGTCTCCTTTCTTTGTTCTAACCTCCGACTACCTCTTCTCCCAAATTCACATATTTTTTAACCAACCTCTAGAAACCTCATTTCCTAGTTGTGCCGAAACCCACGAATCTTCCTTAGTTCGCCTTTTTGATGATTCTTTGGATTTACAGAGTTTTACATGTATTGGTTATGCTAAAAGCAGTTAAAACAAGTAGTTGTTTTGAACCGACAATCTCGAAGATTTTTGGCGAGGCAAATGGAGTGTTTCGTAAATACCTGAAATAAGTGACTGTCAAATTCTGCAGGTCGGCGTTTTCTGTTGCGCACGAGGAAACTTCCTCCCTACGCAGACAATTTCCGAATTAGCCTGAAGTTTGGAAAAATTATGTGCACGAAAATAGCAAATTCTGAACCAATGAACCAAGAACACGGGGTTAGGCATGCTCTGCTTCCAAAATTTGCCGTAGGCTAAACCGGATCGTCAGATTTCAGAGATCGATATATTCCGTAATTAGATCAAACCCGCACTATTTAAACGTTTGATATTTCGTGCATGCTCTCACTTGCAGGATCACGTTTACTTTAAGACAAAAGTGACCAAGAATGAAAAAAATTGCCCTGAATATTCCTTCATCAGCAGTGGCTGCTAAAATTTTACTCACACGATTAACCGTAATAAAAATCATATCACAGCATCCCTGTAGCAAAGTCGCGTATCTTCAGACGGTATTGTTTCGACTTTGATCTGTTAGATCCTTTGTCCCCATGTCAAACCTTCTCTCTAATTTCGATTTTTTCTGAACATGTTGACTTGAATGACTTCATAGGGCTGCTTCAAAGGCTGGTGAGGCAGTATATCAAGACCCTGTCTTAACCCCAGTTTTCTTTCTCATTGACCCTTAAAGACGTTCAGATCGAAAAAGGAAGTCAATCATGCTTTTTGCATTTGACGAGTGTTTCATTGGCCACAGTCCACCACTGTAATGCAGAATTTCAGTAAGTCTAATCTGTCCCTCTTCCAAAAGGTAATCTTCTGTGGGCTCGGGCTATGTTAATGCAGTCCCGATCGACACATCAAAAATCTGTTTCAAAATTCACGAAATAGGCGATAAGACGGCGTAATAAACGAAAAATGCGTAACACCAGGAACGACACCTGTCAGTCCTACAGGGAAGACATGCTTTCATCCTGTCGAGACAAGCTGCTTGTCTGCTGGTTGATGCTCTGCTAACTGTTGACAGAAGTGTATGCATCACGTCAGTCTTTCTCGCAGATCTTGGCTGGTCGGAGGATGCTCACTCTGGCAGAGGGGCTCTCACCGATCGCATTACGGAACTCACTCGTCCTGCTGTGCCTTGGGGCCCTCTCTCTCTCGAGCCCCGTCAGCAGCCGCACAGCCGGGGGGATATGGGCAGAATAGCATTACGGACAAAGACAAGGAAGACTGAAGTGACCAATGTGTAGCTCGTAGCTCAGTGGTTATGGCATCGGATTTCTAATCAACAATGTTGCAGAATCGAGCATTAGGGGTTGCACACCTCGGGACTGGATGCGGCTGGCTGACGATGGCTAACAAGCCTGGAATTAACATTCCAGTCTACATTGTCTTTGTCAGTAGTGTGACTCTGCCTATGCTCGCTCTAAAAGTGATACATGGGTCGCTGTACGGCCTGATAGGTGATCGTTTTACACTTGCTACCTCACTCGGGCTTTGGTGTCCTGAAAGGCGAGGGCGTGGATACGGACTCTGTTTGCTTCTCCATTTTATCCACCTATTTTTAGACTCCGTCCGAGAAGGAACAGACGCCTTTGATTTGCACGACTTCCTTTCCTTGCCTCGGGCGGAGCTGAGACTGCACAACAGACCAACCAAGCGAAATCGCCGCTTCTGGCGATGGACTGTGGGAGGGGGGAGGTCTATTAGAGAGAACGTCAATAATTACGCTGCGCTCATCTGACTGGCAAATAATGGACTGAAAAGGGGTGACGGAACAGGCCGGCGTGGAGCGGGGTAGGGGGCGGGAGGGAGGTTGGGGTGTGTGCTACCACCCACCGGACAGATGGACACTGAGGGGAAAGTGAAACACGCCTCACAGAACCGTCAGAAAGGGGATAATCCGGTTGGCCAGACAGGGGACGAAAACGTGCGTCAAAAAGATGGCATAGTCATCAGGGGGAAATGGGGGACGAGTTGAGAGTGTGGCAGCATAGCTTATGTACGGAAACTCTTTTAATCTCTAATTTAGGAAGAACGAGTTGTGTTTTTGAATACCCAGGTTTCCAACAGTCCTTTGTCAGGTGAAGTGAATCAGGTAGGTTAGATCCCTTCACTAGGTAGCGATGGACAGGATGGCTATGAAAGGGGCTCCTGTCGGGAGTGCCGATGAAATAAAGGCGGACATAAGCATGGTCACTGAGGCGACAGGCGGCTAGACATAGGGGTCATGATCTTTCGCCACGAAATGGCCGTAGCTATCATTTGTGCCGTCTAATTCTGGTTCCGAAAAGTCTGCAGGAATGGAAAACCTATTTTGATCCGTAGCTTGTGTTTTTTAAAAGCTGTTCCATTACTCAGCATTGTCCTTGGCACCTGCCAGTTTGTGGTAGAAATAGAACCCGTTTCTGCTTTTTGTCTCTGATGATGGATTCGAGTAGGAATCCGAAACGTCAGGCTAATAAAGCTCTTGTCCCGGTGATCGTGTCTCCTTCTTCAAGACTACTTCCTGGGACTCGTCTCTTCGCTTCTATTAGAAACAGAACAACAAAACAGTCAACGCAAGCGCAAAAAGTCTTATCGGTGGCCGTGTGGTGGATAGTCCGTAACCTCTATCCCCTTCCGTGGCGAGCGTTCTATCAGTGTGATGTGGAATTTTTACGAACTATTTGTATGGCTTGTGTAACAGTTCAGCTCGCCGCCCCGAAGGAACGCCTCCACCAGAAAAAATCCAGAATGACCCGTGCACACTGTCGGTGTAAGTGACTACAAAGATGACTATATTGGTGGTTGACGATATACGGAAAAGCCGCTTTGCGACTGAACAGATTTTGACATAAGTCCGCATTCCCATCAGGGCTGCGGCGGGAGGCAATAAGATCATTGCCTTTAACGTACAGAACAATCACGGGTACTTAGAGGGTCGACGGACCCTTTCGAGAAAAACCATTGCAATTCATATCTTTAGGAAGAATGGTATTGCCGGCAAAGACAAGGGAGACTGCAATGGCCATTTCTGGCTTATTAGTCGTCATCAGCTAGTCATACCCAAAACCGAAGTGCGGAACACCCGAGGCTCGATTCCGCGACCTGTGGCGAGTGAGTTCCTTAGAAACGATCGGTGAGAGCCCCCCTAATATTGTATATTCCCGACCGCAACCGACAGAACTACGAGCCCGTAGCTCAGTGGTTAGAGGCGTTGGACTCCTAGCCGACAGGTCGCGGGATCGAGCCCCAGGTGTTCCACAGTTCGGGGTTTGGGTATGACTGACTGACGACGGCTAATAAGCCATAAATGGCCATTTCAGTCTCCCTTGCCTTTGTCGGTAATACCATTTTGTCTATATCATGCGCCACTGTGCGGCTGCTGGCTGGGCTCGAGAGAGAGGCCGTAAGGCACGACGGAACGAGTGGGTTCCTTAAGAACGATCGGTGAGCGTCCCCCTACCATTCATAGTTTTGCAAAATTCTGTGAAATACGTGGGGAAGAGGAACAGGAATTTAAGTCTTCACTTGTCTTATTTGAATAATTATGCTTTAGCCAGCGAGAAGTCATATAAATTAACTTCTATAGGCTTACGGTCCGCTTTCCAAGGACGTTATAAAAACTTGGAGTTTTCTTCCATTGAAGGTCATCGTTATAATATTATTTATATGATCGAACGAGAAAAATGTCGTTCCTGATCCATTTAAAAACTGACAAGTTGGTCATAAACCCCTAAGAGATCGACCACAATGTAAAGCAGACCTAGATCAAACAGCTATGTCAGCCGCCACTAGCATAATGCCAAGCCTGAATCAAACGAAACTCATGGACAAACAACAAAGCACAAATAGCGTAACTTATGAAAAATCATGGTTTATCCTTTCCCTGGCTGCTTGGATTTGTGATTTTTTGCCAACTTGTATTTGTCAACTTACGAATAAAGATTTACAGGTTGCATGGAGTTGATCGACGACTTCAGACCTGCGATAGTCATATGGCGGCAAACTCGCCTGGCAAACTCAGCAAATTCAGTCATTGTAGCAGGCGCGACTGAAGAGACGAAGGTCGAGTACCGAAAATCCTCCCAATCAGTGAACACCGCCATTATACGCCAGTCTGCAGAGGAACTACAAACAACATGAGAAAGGACGGAGGTCATTTTTATTTCGTAGAAAACGTCTCTGGAGACAAATTTGCTAATTCTTCACAGTCTCTAAGCAAAGTTCGTCTGCTAAGAGTTTGTGTCAATCTTGTCGTGTTTTATTATTTTTAAAATTCCTGATAAAAAATGATGGCTCTCCCAAATCCACATAAAAATACTTTAAACTACTTGTGAAATTCGCTCGAACCAAAACAATGACGCTATTTCCAGTCTTCCTATACACTCAGCTGATAAAAAATAAATCTGCAAGCCACACAACTAGGAATCCCAGCCTTCAGGCGACCGAGAGAATTATCAGGGTGAAAACGACCCAAACCTTGCTCACAAAAATCCGGGAAAATCTTCTTGAGCATATAAATAAAGGTGGGGTATTTCTTTCTGAAATCTGTTCTACTGGCATAGCTTCGTTCATTGGTAAGACATATATTCAGCTGAAACCTTGAATTCATTCAAAGTGACATCCCATAAGAGCTACTGGAGGTGGAGTACTTATAGTAACATAAAAGCCACTTTTGACTTCAAAATATCCACATGGACATGGGGAAGGTCTTTTCTGCCAGCTTCATCTGAACGAACTCCTAGAATATGACTTACCTAATAATGCGATCAATATGATTAGCTACCGTCTAGAAAATAACACCTGCACATCACTCGAATTTCTGGTGCAGCACGGCGTTCCTCCTGAGAATCTTCACCAGATCAGTTCCCCTTCCTCCCATACAACAACGAGCTACCATACGTGGGTTGGGACAGTTTCTTACTGTTTCCGGAGGGAGTTAAGCTTTTATGTCAGACCCGGACACATGCTTGGTCGGAGTCTGTATGTAAAGAACCTATGGTATCTCCCAGTAAATATACAGAAATACGACTTCTTACATAAAACCTTGTGCACACTTCTGCGCAAAGCGTTAAGCAGTGAGACTCTTCCGTAGTCTGAATATGCTGATGTCATTGGCATCTTATCGCTGATACGGCCTCAGTGTCGAAAGGGCGCTTAGAAGCCCGAGACGACAGAGATTTCGGGAAGGATGAAGCCGACCTGCTAGGCTAGCTGTTGGCTACTCGACACGTCCATGGGTGGCAGATGGTAGAACGACCTTCAGCAAAGTAAGCCAGCCTTCGGGTTTGACGAATTGCCAGTCGCGCACCAAGAAGCGGTCCCACTTTGGGGCGTAGCCAGTTGTCCAGCCGCTAAATTGGCTTCCTATAAGGGCCATAAGCCCTAGCAATATTAGGACGTGACGAATGTTGCCCATCATCCGATAAAACCTCACGCACCATCATCCGGCACACCCTGAAACTGTTAACTGGCGTGTCGCAGGGGTTGACGTGGGGACGTCTGTCTTCTAATGCGGGGAGTACAGATAGCCATTCCTCCCATGCTGTTCTGAGCAACAGCTGTTCTGCAAAACACAACTCAACCCATGTCTTTGGGCGGCTAGAGGGCTGTGGTCCGTACGTTCTTGTTGTATATATCGAGACGTATTGACACTCAAATGAACGGTTTCCTGTCCACCAACAACAACATAAACACTCGCTTAGAGTTCTTCCCACTAACAAGAGCAATAAAGGACTTACACGCTATTATAACGATACACATGAAAAAATCCCTGTTCGTCAATTTTGCAAAAAACCCAGCAAGTAAGACCTACCTCTGTTGAGGGCAAAGATTGGTCGACCGTATACAAGCTCTTCATAGAAAAATTTCAGAAGATCAAAGTGTTAAAGCCATACAAAGGTCAAGTAAACAAGTCGCCTCTTGAGTTTTGCACTTTCCTGCGCCAACATCTTTTTATGAATCATATTGTAACACATAAGATGAGCCATAGGAGAGGCGACATAGATGGTCATAATCGAAGTATTCGAGAGCATGTGCGTGAGCTGTGCAAACGGCGTGCGGATGTATTAGTTCAGCAGTTGAGCTTTCACAACAAGTTACCCGCTCTTTGGAGCAAGTTGCCTGAAGAAGTATCACTGACACTCACATGCTTGACATTTAAGAGGCCTCTAGATTCCCTAAGGGATCCAATGCAGTAGAGAAAAGTATATGCTGTCCCACAGCTAGATACTCCTTTTCATCGAAGCTGAACATGCTGACAGTTCCATGCGCTCTTCCATTGCCCCGTAAGTTGTGAGATGTGCACCTAAAAGGATTAAGCTACTGTAACAAGTAAACATTGCAATCAAAAAGGCGTGTTGTACGCGCTGGAAGCATACGCCCATTTCCGTTAGTCTCGACTTTGTCTTGCTACTGGGACGTGATGGGTAGGTGGTTTGTAAGTCGGCTTCACTGCGGGCAAATTCACAGCCAAGTCACCACCGAGACCCCTTCCATACAGGGGTTGTCTAACCCACTTGTGAAGGTCGAACCGTGGGTGTCAGTCGGAGACCGACGTCGCGTCAACCACCGTGTCCTACCTCGTCTCCAGTTGGTTGTACTCGGACCTGCCACTGGCCCGTGGCGGGAAAGGGGAGGGAGAGCGTAGACAATTCTGAATGGAATTTCCCAAATCCATTCAGCTTTCGCCTCCTTCAATATAATGGAACCAACGAGATTAGAAGGCTCACGACGCTGCAAAAGTCGTTACTTGGAAGACTGTCAAATGAAATCCATCGCCGATCTCAGAATCAGTTCGCAATGGTACCTCCTAACTGTGGCCGTTAAAGCAACTCTCCTCAAGCAGAGATCTGAGCCCCTTTTAAGTTAGGTCTGGTTCGTGTGCATTTAAGGATCGGCCTAACTGTGCAACTCTAGACGTGAACTGCGCTCACACCCCCCTCCATTCGGGTTGGCTCTATCTTGCGATTGGCACACTATACGTGTGGGAGGGCAGTGAACTGAGTGCTGCGCAATTTTCCACTATAGGCCAGTGTACGCACATGATTACTGCCTTCCCCGTCTGACCGGTTATCTTCACCAACTTTCTTTTACTAAGTGAGTTTATGTTTGGGATCTTGTCTCCTCATTTCGAACGATCATGGCTTTTTCATGCTACATTTCGGCTGCTGCTGCTGCTGCTGCTGGTGGTCACTGTACTCGTCATCCAGCTGTTTACCCCACTTTTTAGCTCTGCCAGCCGCCCTACCCTCGAACAGTGGTCAAAATTTTCTGCGGATTCCACTATAAGTCCTGCGCCCTGAGCGGATCTTTGAGAAATAAACTGGCATGGATCAGGATGCCTAAAATGCCTCGCGATCGGCTGAGGATTGTCTGGCGAGGATGCCTATACGAGGTTGGTGGCAGAGGGGAGGCCGATAAAACCGCGGACTGGGCATGGTGGGACGGAGGATGGGGAGGCGAGGACTGGCGCAGACATAGCATACCTGTGCAGCTGCGATGCCATAATTGCCTTTCTGGCCGAACGGGACGGAAGCAGCCAGGCGAAATAATTGGACCAAGCCGATGGCTCTGGGGTCCATCTCACTCTCTTCCTCCCCTCCCCCCGCCCCAGTGACGCAGTATCGAGCCAGAAATCTCCCTGTTGACCCACCTGCCTCAACGGAAATGATGGTTTCCGTCAGCGGATGCTGGCGTAATTACGCAACTTCCCAGAAAGCCTTTAAATTCGGTTCATAACAACGGTTTGCGTTCAGCTATTGCTGCGAATCCCAACTCTCAACTGATATTTTACGTATTTAAGGTAAACTGGCCTAGAGGATGCATTCAGAAGGCCTCTCAATACATCTGTCTGGGCGATAGTTAAAACCAGACCTGGGTGGTGGTTAAGACTGGAGCACCCGAACTCCAAGAGTGGCATATCGGAGTAGGATCACGTTCTCATTTAGATTTTGTTATTGGGAGTGCATATACGGCAAAATGTGTCATATCTTCTCCAAGTAAACTGCCTCTTGTCCACTTAACGGCGGTTGATTGACTCATCACCTTACCGGTGTATTGGGCATGAGTTCACTTTGATGAGAAAAAGGAATCTTACAAGTTAGATTTTTACCTTATTACAAATTTAGCCCATAAAATCAAAGCAAGTACATGGACAGATAGAAATACCCGAAGAGAGACGTGAACTGATGAAAAATAAATAGCCGTAGCACACTGAAGAAGACGTAAGAGGATGGAGGTGCTCCAAACACGCCACCGATAACAGGATTAGATTCCCTTTACAGAACCTACAAAGCGAATTGCAATCATTTTAAGGGGTAACGAACTTCTCCTGTGCGACCGCATTTGCGAATTCCATCGATAAAGTTTTGGCTAAATGACATAATGGGCCACATTACTAGGAGCGGAAGGAGACAGCGGACAAATTATTTTACTTACCGTCTGAGTTATATTGAATGGGGTCGTTTAGACAGCCAGAGAAACTAAGACTCCCAGGCCGCTGACGGACATAGGACACACTCCTGGGAAAAAGGCGAGGCCATTCCTTGGTTTTTATCTTCTTCGGCGCATCTCCAAAGCTCCTTTCAGCCTAGTTTCCGTTGCCTCATTATAAGAAGGGCACCAGGCATGGTTCTTAGAATGACACAACGAGTAGGACAACAATTACGGCGGTGGCGGTAGCACCAGCAGCAATTACGCATGCATGAAGAACATAAAGGTTCGCAGGCCTGACGTCTGGACGCTAGGTAGGCTCCTTACTTCTGACAATCAAAAACAACTGGGCAGCAGTCGAGCTCTCTGCTGCGGTTGTGTCTCATCGTAATGTCAGGCGTTCGAATCTCATATTGGACGGGCAAGCCACTGATGGAATGAAGAGGCTGGAAAGTACTGGTGGTACGAAACAGCTTTCGAG
>CACRXP010000132.1:433840-447803 GCA_902702965.1 Spirometra erinaceieuropaei | reverse complement strand
TCAGAAATAAGGTTTCGGACACCAATTAGACGCAATCCTACCACTAAACCCCAACTAGCTCAACTTTTCACTTAAAAATAAACTCATAGAAGGAACGTCAACAAAGACCTGGGGAAACTGAAATGACGGAAGCACTGATGCATCCACCGATGTTTGCCAACGCAATCCTAAGACTGCCCAACAGACGATCCCGCCCGCGGGAGTCTGCAAGTTCTCCCAAACCGAATCTCTTACGGTTCATCAACCATGGGACTTCTGATGGACCTGACGCTTAAGCAGGCCGGAAAATTAATTAAGGCTGAATCCGGATTAGCAAACGCCCCCAGTTTCCATGAGGGTAAGTTCATAGTCCTCAGAACATGTGCCTGCGTGTGTAATCAATGCACCACCTTCCCCCGTGTCTCTTCCCCTACCCCTCTTTGCCGCAGCTTTTCCGTACTCTGGCGGACGGGTGGGAGCGCTATTTGCACCAATCGGAAAACAGCTGAGCTCTGACTTTCCAATCGGCCGCGCCAAGTCTGCGCCGCGTCTCGAATTCTCTCTCAAGCGGGTGTCGCGGAGCGTGAGCGCACTCCCACACCTCCGCCGCCTCAGTTCACCTCGCTGATTCGCCGGCCGTAGCCACAAGGACGCTTGAACCGAATTTGCTGGGGAGACTCGAAGGAAGGGTACGCTCAGGTGGGCACAACGTGGCTCTAACCAGACCGCGAAACAGGCAACTTCCGCTCCATCTCTGCTCCCAGTTCAACGGCTACTAGTGTTCGTGTCGCATACGCCGGCATAAACGAATCGGTACGGTCCCCTGCACACATCTGAGAAGCGCATGGAGCAAAGGGTGAGATTCCCTGAAGCGTGAGCGTAAAGTAAGCTTTCTCATTTTCGTGCAAGTATTCTTTTCGAACTGCAGTCTTCCGGTTCATAGCCTTGGTGAAGTCGTGAAACAGAAGCCACAGTGAGTAGAAATCACGGTCTGTGGCTTTCTGAATTAGGGATTTGTGTTCTGCCGCGAGTTGCTTGAGACCCTACACCGTCAAGCAGACAGTAGCAAAGCCTGACGAGGACTCGCGTAATTTCCTAGGCTGTGATTGACATTTTATGGAGTCGGACATGCGTTTCTGGGTTGAAGCCGCGCAGAACAAAACGCCCGTAATACAAAGCCCACAAATTTGGTGGAACAGTAACCGTGTTGTAGTTAGCTTTTAAACAAATACCCATAGTAAGCGAAAACGGAAGGCCAGCCGTCCGCTCATTGACATTTGGCGAGAAGTTGAGTGTGGGATATGCAGAACAACTTCAGGAGGGAAATATGTGACCGAGCGAGCATTTTATTCTACAGAAAAACCAACCGACGATACAGAGACCTAACAAATAAGGCAGAAGAGACGTCCATTGAGATGTCCTGACTGCACGAAGGAATACCGTCTAGCCCGTTCGGGTCTGGAGGCTCCTGTCTAACCTGCACACTGGCCGACGATGGCAACTAACACAGTCTCCTCTGCTTTTTCGGTCATATTTCCTGAAGACCTAACAATATAAAACTCTAATTTCCACCACGTAACTAATTTTCGGGAGTCGGAGGCTTTATTTACACCACCTGCTGAGATGTTTTAACCGGTAGTAAAAAGAAGTCTACTCAGACATTATCCTAATTGTTGCTGTTGTTTGGAGCAAAAATACCATAACGGAGTTAGAACAGAGCGGAGAAATAATTTACCTTTGTTCCTAAGCACAGCGGTTGTCATTACTCCGGTCTGCTACTTTTTTTCTGGGCATTATTTTAACAAAGAAAGGCAGTAAGGCCACAAGGGATGTCAAGATATCTTCATGAAAATTTGTGATTAGGTTTCTATCACTAAGTTGGGAGATGGGTGAATGAAAAGTTTCGATCACACCCCGAAAACCTACTAATTATCCCTAAATTGCTAGTGATAACTCAACGAAAGGGAAAAGGGTCGGAGAAGGCTGAGAGTGAATACCACCTCTGATAGTTATTTCTCGGACACACTTCCTGAGAATGTCGGATTTATCTGAGCGATGTACCATTGAAGGAAGTGTTGAATTGTTGGAAGCTCCGAGGTCACAATGAATAGGCCAAAGTTGTAGTCCGCCGAATACGAGAGGACTGAACGCTGAAGGTTTCTCATTAATTGGGACTGTGACTAAGGTGCGTGGACAGACACAAAAAAAACTTAATAACAGGAACGCCAGTAGCCCAAGAAGGTTAGACTTTATAGTCCTTAACCAATCATTGAAACCAGTGGAGGACAAAAATGGTTAATGGCGAAATATTTCCATAAACTTGATGCCCAACTTTATCAAAGACAGTGAACAGAGAGGAGTAAATTTCGAACCTAAGGCTGGTTGCTCGTACTCAGTGTCAGGAACGTGGGTGACGGCAGCTGGTGCATGACCTGCAGTCCACCGACACCAAAACAGTTGGGTTATACAGCTTTCCAAAGATGCATAAACTCGAAATACCTGATAGCAGAAGGCCCGTATAGGATACCGTTGCAGAACCTCTAGTCCGGCAAGGCAGACTGAACTTGGGGACTGCTGAGATGGATAGACATGGGGAACTTCCGGAGGATGGTAAGGGACCAGGTTAACTTGGTTTGCCATAAAACCGTCCAAAACTGTGTTTTTCACTCCTCTTCATTCTTTCCAGACATCAGGTGAGACAGCGATTTCTGGGTTACCGCTAAAGCAGACCACTCAGAATCTATGTCCATAAGTCACCACAAAAGACCCACGACTAACTCCGCACGAAACGTCATCTAACTGCCAATAAGCAAGAAGATGAGGCTATCAGTCGTCAACAAACTAAACTCCTCTACAAGATATAGTTTTTGCATAGGTCATATAAAACAGAGAGGAGCATATTCATCACGAGCAGTGAGAACGACGATGGCAAGCTAAGACTTTTTGACGTATTTTAAAACCCATTCCTGTGGACAGAATGTGATTTTTGTCCGGTTGAAAGTAGAGGAATTGCTTTTTTATAGTCATAACAAAACGCTAGGGGGTGTCGGAAGTTGCAATGCTGGGAAACTTGGGCTCATGGGTCCTGAACAAGGACAGAGCGTGTGAGAACTTCAGAGGATCAGTGCACTTTACAATGAGAAAGGACTTTTCTCCTAACTCTACCTGCTCCTTGAAATTTAGAGGGTTGTATAAAATAATTCAAAAATCAAAATTATTTGCTCAGGACGTGGATTTTTAGGTTTTTTTCTGACCTTGTGCTTATTTCTCCAGGCACCGCGAAACTGAAGTGATGGATCAGCTCAGAAAATGAGCACCCTCGATGCATTTCCAGACTGCGTCTCTGAAAAAACAAAGAAGAATTGGAAAAGAGGTACATTGCACTTATTGTCAAAGTTCAGTGCCGCATGAGAAACTGTCCTTCACCCCTCTTAACTCATACCCCCTCAAGGTCACTCAGGTGTGAATCAGCTTGGTGGCATGTTCGTGAATGGTCGCCCGCTGCCGGATTCGACTCGTCAGCGGATCATAGAGTTGGCGCACTCCGGTGCACGACCGTGCGATATATCTCGCATTCTGCAGGTGTCCAATGGCTGCGTATCCAAGATCCTCTGTCGTTACTACGAGACCGGCTCAATCAGGCCAAAAGCGATCGGAGGCAGCAAGCCGCGGGTTGCTACGCACACCGTTGTGAGCAAAATCTCCCAGTACAAACGCGAGTGTCCTTCCATCTTCGCTTGGGAGATCCGTGACCGCCTTCTTCAGGACGGGGTTTGCAATCAGGAGAATATTCCAAGTGTAGGAATTCCTTTAACTGTCTTTTCTCGTGGGAAAATGTTCAATGTTTCTGCTTCGAAGGGGACGTAGAAAATTAAGTATTTTGCCCATTTGGACAAATGAGAAGCCATAGACAAAGACAGGAGGAGGGGTGCAATCTTCCCTGAGTTTAAAAAAACCTAGGTAATAGTGAGTTCCTCATGTGCCCTATTAAAAAATAAGAATTCTTCTCAGTGGTGGTCTTTGGGCTCCTTCGAGAGTTTATGGGCGGGGGAATTGCGCTCAATCCAAAGACCGATGCAGAAGATTCTGAGAAGACACATGCATAGGATGCAAGCATTTAAATCTACAAATGATAGCTGGTACCGTTACCGCTTCCGGCTTATCAGCCGTCGTCTGCCAGTCATACCCAACCCCGAGGCCCAAACCCGCCACCTGTAGGTTAGAAGTCCAACGACTTAATCACTGAGCCACTGGCTCGTTGACCTGGGGGCTGCGGTCGGGTATATTAACAATGGTAGAGGGGCGGGCAACGAGTACGTGGCTCAGTGGTTAGGGCGCTGGACTTTGCGGGTTCGAGGCTCGGGTGTAGCAAGCCTCGGAATTGGGCATGGCAGGCTGACGGCGGTTAGTAAGCCAGAAATAGCCATTCCAGTACCCTTTGTCTTTGCTGGAAATCTATTTCTGATGATAATACCAGTCGCTATGCGACGGCCGGCGGGCTCTTGATCGAGCCTCAAAAGCACAACGGGGCGACTGAGTCCTGTAAAGCGATCGGTGCGCACCCCTCTACCATTGTTATCGTTTCCTTTTAATTATACGCGATTTTGATTGTCATATAAATTTACTCGTACAGTCAGGCCGGGAATTAATTGTATTTACCACGCTTAATCCTGCTCATTGGCTATGTGGATTCGCAAATCCAGTGGATACAAGTAACATTAGGAATGGCGAAAAATTCTAGACTGCCTCTTTTCTCTGTTCCTGAATTTTCCCCTGCCATTCTAGACAAAAGGGGTCTTTTTGCATCCTCTATAAGGTGACTTATTAAAGGAACGTCTGAAGACGGACAGGCAAGTGACTACCTTCGTGGGGCCGAGAGATGGCAAAAGCTTCATTGTTGTATGAGGTAGAGAAGTCAAGTATGATTCAGATTCATAGGGAGAAGGAAAGCCTATGGAATTTATTCCGAAATCCTTGACAAATGCCAAGATGCTATCGTGTTGGCCAGCAAAGTAGTAAAGTGCGTTTGTGCAATCGGCACTTGAGCGCCCAGTGAAGTGGTGAACGAAACAATCAATATAGACTTGGATTTCTTTTATCGCTAATTCTTCCTCGATCATTGAGTACTCCTCATTGTGCCACTGTCTGCAGAGGCTTTGGAAAGTGCCCATTTCCATCCTTCAGCCAAGTAAACGTCAGTATCTGACCTATCTCATGAAATGTTGGCCGAAATTCTGAAAAGTGTTTTAAATTAGAAAGGATTACCTGGATGTAATATTGATTATCGTACAGCTTTGATGGCACCCCGGCGGGTATTTAAGAAAAATAATTTATTTATATATTTAAGATGCCGAGATGCCCGGTATTGAATGAGCCTCTTTTCGGCTGCCTATATAAATCTCAGTCGGCGCTAAATGACTGCTCAATTAATATGGATTTTGCCCATTGATTTTCGATACCCTTATAAGTCCAAATGTGTTCTATGAAAAACATGCACAAACTATTTTTCGTGTACTGATTTGGTGGTAAATTACGTCTTCTCCTAGTTTGACACATGAAGACGGGAAATCTTTCGGCTGAAAAAGCTTGTAATTATGCGATTTTTGAGGCCGAGAAAGATTTATTAATAGGGCGTCGTATTTGTCCGCTTATAAATGGTGCTTAAACAACGTGGTTTGCATCATCTGCAAAATTTTATGGGTCATACATGACGTCTTCTTAACAATATAGAGAGATGTATGATTTGTCCTAGATGGAAAGTATGTAGCATGCTGTTTGAAAATCCTAAACCCAAGTGCAACTGCTGATCGGGTTGAAAACTATTCGGAAATTGAAAACTTTTAAATCCAAAAAGATACCCCTTCTTCAAATACAAGATTCGAAAAAGACGCAAGTTGCTACCAAATGAGTGCAGGGTAGAATATTTTTGTGCACGTTTTCTGTAAGACATCTTTGAATTTACAAGCCCATCGGAAGTCAATGGGGAAAAATGTATGCTACTTAAGTGGTCATTTTTTACTGAGTACACTTTTGCAGGCGGCCGAAACGAAGCTCATCCAGAAGCCGGCATCCCGGAATAGCTGAAATAACTTTGGGTTCTACCGCATGATAGTCAGTATCGCAATCTAACCCCAGTAATCCTTTCTAATTGTTAACATCTTTCAGAACTACGGTTGGCATTTCATGCGATAGGCCAGCTATTACAACAATGTCGAGCGAAAGCTTCCGTACACGTGTTGTTTCGATTATTTTTACTAGTGACACATGAATTATTCTGAAAAATCAAACTTCCTTTCAAAGAAATAACCATAGGCTTCACTAACGGCCTGCATGTGGAAACGAAAACTTAACAGATAAATTGGTCTGCGAAGAAAGAGCTCAATCGAAATCGCTCCTCGTCTCAAAATTCCTCAGATTAAAGGCTTCGGTAATCCGGCTTTGGGCGATTTACTAGGCCAAACCAGTTGCCAGGTCCACTACTGCCTAAGTGACCCCAAAAATTTGCTTAACTGCCGTCTACACGCAAATTTCTTCCTGCCTGAGCAACTTTTCTGGCGAGATCAGGTCGGCCCGTGTCACGCATTTTCGGCGACGACCTGGGTTTCTAAGCTCATTCCGAGGATTAGCCACTTCTGAGTTGACAGCTCCTGGCTGATTACTTGATAGAGCTTGTGAGCAAGCAGTCGTGACATGGGATGAAGGTCAAAGATCAGGATTTGGAGTTTCTAAAGCCTGGTTGTTAACTTGTTGTTGCTTAGAGTCGGAGATTTTTTTTAAAGCCAATGGAATTACCTTGAACAAACGCTCAGTAAGCACAAGAAGACCCAAGAACACAGGGTGGATCTACGTTTTCAAATCTCCACGAAATATTCCATAAGCGACGAGACAGAGCGGGTTAATTACATCAGTATGAGAGCCCCAACAAGCAAACTGGCAGTAGTAAAAACTAATGAATGTTATCAGGAACAGACTGAAATCATAGGTGTGGGTTGCGCTTGACCGATCACATGAAATGTTGACCCATATTCTGGAATGCGTTTCCGATTAGGAAGGATTACTTAAGTAGGGTTGTTATACTGATTATCATGCAGCATAACCCCATAACATTTCGGACTCGCCAGGATGTCGGCTTTTGAATGCACTTATTTTTGACCTCCTACAGAAACCACACTCGGTGAAAAAGGGACTACTTAAGTGGCATGTATTTATCCTACGGATTTTCGATGGTTTTATAAATTCAAATACATTTTATAGAAAACATGCACAAAAAATATGCTTTCTTTTGCTCATTTCGTAGGAAACCACATTGCCTTCATATTTTATGCCTGAAGAAACTGTGTATTTATGTTTTAAAAAAGTCTCTAATTATGAGATTTTTAAGACAGTGAGATGTCCATGCATGCATGACCGCACATGTCCGTTTACTAATGCTCCTCATGAAATGTACAAGACAAGCCAAATCCATTGAAAAATTTCATGAACTCTATATGGTATCTTCTTAAAGGCATAGAGGAACATATGATTTTCCTTATGCGGAAAGCATGCACCTTGTAGACTGAAATTGCTAAATGCTGATGCAATGGCAGATCAGGCTGACAATTATTCCGGAATTGGGAAACTTTTAAAACCAAAATACACAGTTTCTTCAGGCATAAACTATTAAGACAATGTGGTTTCCTACGAAATGAGCAAAAGAAAGCATATTTTTTGTGCCTGTTTTTTATAAAATGTATTTGAATTTATAAAACCATCGAAAATCCGTAGGATAAATACATGCTACTTAAGTAGTCCCTTTTTCACCAAGTGTGGTTTCTGTAGGAGGTCAAAAATAAGTGCATTCAAAAGCCGATATCCTATGAGTCCGAACTGTTATAGGGTTATTCCGTATGATAATCAGTATAACAAATCCACTTAAGTAATCCTTCTTAATCGGAAGCGCATTCCAGAATTTTGGCCAATATTTCATGAGGTCTGTCAAAAACTACTTGACAGGCACAGAAGTAGTCAAGTTTCCAAGGAAGCAATTTAGCCTGGGGCATGGTAAAAGGACATATTGGTGAGATCCGTCCTGAACTCAAATTTATTGGGACTTGCAAAACTTCAGTTAGAGGGATAGCGCGACAACATGAATTACAAACCGAAATTAAAAACGCTGAAGCTCCACGCTAGTGGAAAACCCGAGACAAGAAGTTTTCTCAGATAGGAACGTATAAAAAGAAAACAAACAAGTTTGAGTGTTCCCAGATGAAAGAAATATAACAATGGAGTTAATTGTGCAAATAGGTAACTATTCAAGTCTAGAAAACTGAACAGAAAACGGTCAAATTACGTCGAAGCTCCAAGTAACTCTCTGAACCAAAAACTTGGTCCAATAGCATTTAAAACCCCGACAATGCGTGCAGAATTTAGTTCAGTTTCCTCGAAAGATAGGCCATAATATCCATTATATGTTGAAGAAGTCAACAGTAAAAGTTAAGGCAAGGCAACAGAAGTTAAAACAACCGATGAACAGTCGCTATTGGAGAAAGAAAGCAGTGAGGACGTTCAGACACGTCGTTTCTGCCAGAGGGTTTATTCAGAAACACAGCGACCAGTTTGTGGTTAAAAGCAGTTTACGTCTCCCTCAGTAATTGTTAACATCCACTTTTGTCTCTTATATTCTATCCAAGAAACATTTTCAATAATTTCCCCTTTCGTGTTATCTGTCCTTTGGATCTCCTGTGTAGTCCATTTGGCCTGCAACTCAAGCTCGTCTTCTTATTGCAACAGTGTTCGTCCAGTGATAATTTCAGCTTACCTGTGATAGCATTCTAGTAATCGCTTATGTCTCCCCTCGACAGATCTCGCCAAACTGTGACCTCGGCTTTCAACCTCTTGTGTTCTATGGCGCCTTTCCAAATATTTTTTTGGTGTCGTCACTCCCTCGAGGTGCAGACGTAAATTCAGGTTCGCATAATAGAGACATGGTCGGTCGACCAACGAACAATGAATTAGACAACGTCATCCTAACCTCCTGCAAATATAAGACTCAGTTAGCCGGGTACTTTGCAGATGACTGGAAATGCCTGGTTGATGTCTAGCCGGTGGCGAAGAAGGAGCTAGTTCTCGCACCGCCATTTTGGAGGATCCGGCAAGCGAACTCCAGCAATGTTGACTGCGCTCTGCCATCGCGCCTGCCGTCAAAATAAGTCTCATTTTTTCAAGCATTACGCCTCTCCGACTTGAAGGTAAGGATAGATTGTCCTTCCAGCCTTCACCAATGGGCATTTACGCCTTCACTTGATTATACTGGACGAACGACTAGGTTCCTATCTCAGCGGATGTGGGAGCTCCACCCCGCCTGGTAGAGAAGGTAGAGAAAAGTCCATCTCTAGCGCAACTGTAGCTCATTTGATTGACAGCGGTTACCAGCTGGACATCAACCAGACATTTCAAGTCACCTGCAAAGTACCTGTGAAACACTCCAAGCTCCTGCGTCGGTGGATACTTACGACGATGGAGACAGTGGCCAGGCGGATAGCCAACCCAGCCTTGTGCTCGCGGATGACGTTTATACAGACCCAAAAACTACCCTGGTTCAAGATGAGCCCAGAATGTTCGTCCCCACATCCGCCCAAGTCGCGCTACAGCGAAGAAACACTGTCAGACTCCCTTCTTACCCCCCCCCTCTCCCCCCCTCCTATCTCACCGTCTCGCTCTCCCTAAGTTATGGGTGAGCACAACTAAATTTATCCTTGTATCAAAACTTTCGTAGTAGTAGGGATAAACTGCAAAACTGCAAGCCATCTATGAAACGAGAGGACAGGCAATACTACTACTAAGTGGGAGAGGTTAATCTACTTATGGTTATTCATAAAAGACAAGTTGATAGAAACAAACTACTACGATCCCACACACAGGAAACTAGTCAAGATAAGCCTCCTTTTCTTATTGAAAACTTTCGTGCGCGTATGACCAATCAGGATCAGATAACCATCACAAGCCCAAAACGCGGATTTAATCAGGTGTTCTTATACATGATTCTGAGCGAATTTATCTTCCAGAATATTCGCATTGCATTATGTGCATGATAGAGGGCCAATTCCCAGGTGACTGAGTCATATATTCGCAGAGGGTTAGGATGACGTTGTCTAATTCATTGTTCGTTGGTCGACCGACCATGTCTCTATTATGCGAACCTGAATTTACGTCTGCACCTCGAGGGAGTGACGACACCAAAAAAATATTTGGAAAGGCGCCATAGAACACAAGAGGTTGAAAGCCGAGGTCACAGTTTGGCGAGATCTGTCGAGGGGAGACATAAGCGATTACTAGAATGCTATCACAGGTAAGCTGAAATTATCACTGGACGAACACTGTTGCAATAAGAAGACGAGCTTGAGTTGCAGGCCAAATGGACCACACAGGAGATCCAAAGGACAGATAACACGAAAGGGGAAATTATTGAAAATGTTTCTTGGATAGAATAGAAGAGACAAAAGTGTATGTTAACAATTACTGAGGGAGACGTAAACTGCTTTTAACCACAAACTGGTTGCTGTGTTTCTGAAGAAACCCGAACTGCTTTACGCCTGCGTTAGGAGACGCAACAAGAATCGAGAATACCTGACTACCGTAAAAGACGGAGAAAATAGTAGGGTAGCCGATGGACTCCGAAAAAATGAATCTCTATCCAAATTCTTTCGGACCAGAAGTGATCAGCCAGACTGTCTAAACTGAACCTAAGGCACACAATAGAACATTTAGGGTTACCGATCTCAAAGAGAAGACCGACTTACGAAGCTTAAGTACGAACAAATGCCCATAACCTACCAAGGTTCCAGCATTACTTTTGACAGGAATGTTGAGGGGTTCAGTGAGACACTAGTTAGAATACTTCGGCAGTCATGTGATTGGAATAGCCTGCAGGACACCTGGAAACTGACAAACGTTAATCCGATCCACACGGATGGCTATCGGCTAAAGGCGAGCAATGGTCCAGCGGAGTGTTTAATATGCATCAACCACAAGATTATGAAGAGAATTATCTAGCTATGGATGACTCCATTTATAAACGCAGACTACAGCTCTCTTTAAAACCACAAAACTTAAGATTCCAGTCGAAGAGTTAATGAAAGACAAGTGGTCGATTTTGTCTACTGTAACTTTATTAGATTACTTGACTGTGTCACACGCCGGCGGATATTGCAAAAATCAAATATTTTAAATTTCTGAGGCATCCTACATTACTGGATAGAAAGTTTTGTCTGTTGAGGATAATAAATAGACAGTGGGAAATATTAATCAATATTAACTCCCTATAAAATGGCGTTCTCCGAAAACCTGTGTTTGGACTGTTCGTTTCAATAATGCCAGCGGATAATTTGATTTATAAGACTAAACCAGAGAAGCCGCTTAAGAAGGTGAACTTAAGGTCAGGGTAACTATAATAGCAAACGAAACTTCAAAAGGCAGCGAATGATTTTAGGTAGGTGATGTTTGAAGTTAAACGCTGCAAAATGGATGACAGTGAATTTGAATTTCCCAAGAGGAAGACGAAAGAGGACTCCTAAACAACTCTCCCTCAACAGACTTCCCTCGAAATCTGCTACAAATGAGAGGGTGTCGATGGAGACTATATGAGGTACATTTGTTATCTGAAGTGTCAATATATCTGACGAAATGTTCGGAGCCTTTGTTCAATGTCATTTGGAGTACACAAGTGAGGAAGAACAAATTCGACTTCTAAAGGAAACCCGGGAGCACACTACCAAAACAATGCACGAAATAGAGTCATTCAAACACCCGCAACGGATTCCTGCCTTAAAACTGTTTATTCTCGTCTAGAGACAGAGCGTAGGAAAACTTCTTTTAACCCTCGTAACTGTGAAATCAGTCAAACGCACCTTTTTCGACTGAACTTGGATTAGTGCTCAGTGTACTGGTTTACGGACAAATCACCGATCAGCGTTGTCTTCGTATCGAGTCGTGCGGAAATGAGAAGCCCCTACTACCGGTGTAAATGGTGCCTTCAAGCAGCGTCTCGAAAATTATCAGCTTAAATATGTTATCCGCTGAAAATTCTGCGCATCTGACGATGACATTCTTGGCATTATTGAAGCCCTCTGGTCATTGACGTCATATGGACACGCTACTAACCGTATTTCAGTAAGATTTTATGTAGAATAATATTACCAACAAAGACTAGGGAGACTGGAATGGCCATTTCTGGCTTATTAGTCGTCGTCAGCCAGTCATATCCAACCCCGAAGTGTGGCACACCCGAGGCTCGAACTCGCGACCTGTTTGTTAGAAGTCCATGCCTATATCATGCGCCGCTGTGCGGCTGCTGGTTGGGCTCGAGAGAGAGTCCATAAGGCACAACGGAACGAGTGAGTTCCGTAAGAACCATCGGTGAGCGCCCCCTACCATGCAAGATTTTATGTGTTTTAAAATATGCATAACTGCCTACCAGACTAGTCTGAAATTTGTTTCCACAGGCATTATGTCGAACGTTTCATGGATCTACGGAGGCTAACGGCGAGTCACTTCAAACGCATAAATACCACATTCTCATTTTTAGGATTACCACACAGAATGCTACTGTGGTCATTAGCAGCCCTTCAATAATTGATAAGAATGCTACGTTAACTGCCACTGTCATTAGCAATACAAACAGCCCGAACATCGCTTCTACTATTTATGAATGTGGCCGAACATGCGAGGCTCAAGTTATTGCTGCAATAAGTCCCCTCCCCTCCCCCTTGCCACATTATTTGACTACAAACGTGTTCATTTGTTGTCGCACCCATAGTCCCTGATGGTAGGTTTCTGTGTGAGTGCGAAAGATCAAGCTAATACGACTGCTGTTCCGGTGAACACAAGTTCTTCTTCTTCGCAACTTTTACCGTTTCAAATGTCACCTGCCCGACAATTTCTATCGAACAAAGCTGACAAGTATCTTGGTTTATTCGTATTGTTAGGAACAGCATTCACACCGAATCTTAACATACAACAATTCACTGATGATTAAGCTCGTTTAACCGAATTCGCGCTTAGCGAGACTTCATGACATTATGACACATAATTTTCACTTTACTAAAATATTGTTTTTAGCGATGGTTCAAAGCAATTATTTATGAGGACATAATAACAGCGCCTAATAGCAAACCAAAGGACAGGATAGCCGAATTCAAACGACAAGCCCAATTCCGCTCCGTATCATAGCAAGTTTGTGGATCTGCACCTGTACGAAAGGCACAGTGGTACGCCCTGCCTTCGGTATGATCGTGTATTCGACCTTTATCGGTAGAAAAAGACACAGAGAGTCGGACAAGAAATTACTGAACCATGGGATTACGTTGGTAAAAAATAGGTTACGAAAAGATATCACTTTGCTTTTTATATTTCATAGGTGTCTTCAATCAATAGGGTTCTACGAAATCTGTCCAACGACTCCCAACACCAGATGTCCACAGCTACTGCAGTTGCCGTGGCTGCTATGGCGGCTCAAGTTGCTACCCAAGGGAACACAACTAACTGCACTCCCCTGATTCATGCCCACTATGGTCTAGATTCGGCCACCGTCGAAGCCCGCGATACCGGCTGCACCCGCAGCATACAGTTCCCCTTCGTAAATTTTCCTTCCAGTCGGTCAGAGCAGGGGAACTATTCCACCTCTGCATGTTTCACTGTACCGGAAGAAGGATTTGCGAGCGATGTTGCCAGTGGTCATTCCTTTAACCCGACCGTACAGCAGGAAATTCTTGATATGCCCTACCCTGCCCTTCCTGTATCCGAGAGATTTGGTGGTCTCCTTATACCCTGTCCCTCGGCCGCCTCGTTGGCCCAGGCCTGGTATTCGGCGGCTAGGTCAAGAAGCTTCCTCCAACCGACCTTTGCCCATGATGACTCGATTGCCAAACGCCTTCAGGACAGTTTGATGACAATTCCAACACAGCAGTCAACCAAGTCTCAGATGGCAGTCTTCTCAGCTCATCCTCCT
>CACRXP010000132.1:391516-403521 GCA_902702965.1 Spirometra erinaceieuropaei | reverse complement strand
GGAGACGCGGAGAAGCGGCGCAGTGTTTGAGCGATAAAAGGCAGAAAGCCAACGCGAATGATCAATTACTCCAAGATGAAAAAGGCAGCTGAGAACTTTGGACCACAAATACACACGTCTGCCACGTAAGGCGCGCGTTTTACTTCCAGCATCTGCAAAGGAGGCGGAAAGGGTCTAGAATGGGCGGAGGGCTTTAAAACGAGGAAAGGATACGCGACAAAGAAGTACCAACCAGGTCCCCCACTACCCACCTACCGCCCCCTTCTGCACCATCTAATCAGGAGAAAACGTGTGTGAGAGGCTTTCAAGGGCATAAGAGGCGGCAGACAAATGAGTGGACTGGGTTTGTGAAGTAAAACAAACGAAGGACATATACTAAGGACGGCAGTACAACAAGGCCGTTAAAGAGAAAGAACTCGCAACCAAGGTGGGGGAGGCGATCGAGGAGTATGCACAATGATGCGTAAACCACACACCTCTGTGAATACTGCGCGCGCTAAAAAAGGGTGTTTACCAGGTCAGAGATTTAATTTACACCCCTAGCTTCATGTCAGAGACAAGATGGATGGCTGAAGACAGATAAAAGTAGGTCAGTTTTGTCCTCGGGCGATTACTGTCAGAAGGAGCGAAAATAAACGTAAGCAGCACGACTACTTACAGACGAGCGAGTCCATGAACCAGGGGAGCCTTGGTCAGCAGGAGAAAAACTGGGAATTTTCTGGGATCGACACGAACCACTGTCGATCGGTATATACTTCAAGATGATGCAAATTTAACTAACAAGACGCCCGCACTTTTAGACTCAGTCTAGCTTCACTGGAAATTAAATGAGGACATTTCATCCCCTGAGGTTGGAGGGCCTAGCGCTCTCCCCTTTTGGCCTTCGCCTCAAAACGGCAAAAACAAAAGTTCGCGAAAAATAAGCCTATGAGGAAGACATGGGGATAAATTATGCCCAGTCTTGAGTTTCAGCAGTTACATGTGCGAAACTAGCTGATAAATAGAATACGAAGTCTGTCGAAGTAAAAACGTTACCTGAGAGGTTTAAAAAACTCGAGAGCAGTCGGTGCCTTGGATAATTTTTTTCAATTAAAGTAATTCTCAAGGCTTTCCACTGAGTCGCTTGCGATACTGCCTGAGGCCTGGTTAGACAGAAAAACATTAGTTGCCACGCCCAAGTTCACAACTGAATCTAGATGTTTCTCAAATCTATTCTACACGTGGTAAACGGAAGAAATGAGATCGACCAGCAAATATACGCTAGAACTACATCAGACACAGGCAACGAATGCTTCGAACAAAGATATGGACCGATTTAAACTCCAAATACCCTTTTTAACCATAGAGTAAATCAGTATATGAGAGTATCTTGTGAAGACAGCACAAAGAAAGTCCCGGAAAAAGTACAATTGCCAAGGAAGGGTAGCTCAGAGAGACCTCAGGAGCTTCCAGTAAATAGACGGAAAACTGGAAATTTGGAAATTTTTTGACAGGCCTGAAGAACACACTATAGCATTTGGAATAGAGGCAATTGTGTATGAGGATACAACGGAACACATGACGGAGCGGTCAAATCAGATGCAAAAACATGAAGTTGGAGGAGTGCAAATGTTTTGCAAGTGACAAAAGGGGGCAGGAAGCGGGTCTTCCACGAACCCCATAAGCTGAGGATGGTGTGAAGAAATTACGCATGGTCAACAGTTTGGTCAAGGATAAGTTGACAGGGGGCAACGCCAATAAGCAAACCAAAATCGAAAATATGAAGAAACCGATCCGTTCATTACCACTGAACGTAAGTCGAAACCTCAGACATCCATTTTCACTCATGTGTGTCTCAAAGACCAAGATTCTCAAATTACACTCAAATGGAAGTGGCAATTTGTCCTTCTCGTCTGTGGTCGGTAGAGGGGACAAATCCAAAACTAACTGGCCTAATCTCGCCGACGAATCGTTACTGACAGTCAAACCTGTCACCAGGCAGCGTCTGTTTTTTTTACCTATCGTGCCGACAGGCTGAGATACAGAGTACTGACAGAAGGAAAAAAAGTTCGATAGTCTGACTGTCAAAGCCAAGTCAAAGTTACGTGGGCAAAATGTCCTACTCTCAAATTCAAATAGACGACATCATAACTCTTTCTGTGGTAGTGCGTAAGTCCTTCACCACTGCTGATGTCCATAAAATAAGTATGGATAAAACATCGGATGTAAACCGGGGCCTGCATGCACGAATGCGTAACTCCCAGGTATATGTGATTTTCGGCGAGCATGAAGGACAAAGCGGCACTGGTGGCCCTTTTCGCATAAACAGGCAGGCTCAATAATATGAACTGGTGTGGTACTAGGAGCCAAACCAAAAAACAGTGTGGAACACTCCTGGTAGAGGGGAACCAAGAGCCGGTCAAACAATATGCCTACTCAACTTCCGGTCGGCTACAGCATATCTTCACATGACAGCCCGGTGTTAACTGGAAGAAGGTACTGCAACAAAGGTTGCGCAACCCATACCCATTATAACTCAATCCGAACTCGGGAAATCTTCCGACTCAAGTAGTAAATAAACACAAGTATTATTCTCCGAGTCCCGAGGCAAGCGGAGAAGCCAAACAGCCAGATTATCCTATAGGGGGGCCTAAACTACTTCGAGTCACGGTAGTAAAGCCCGCGGTCATTTGAGAGGTTAAAAAACCGGATTCCTTCCGCTCTTCCCAATCCAAAAGTCTTTTTGATCACCAGTGAAAGGAGTCATCAGACTTAAACGTGTGCACAGTAAAGCGCCCGCCACTGTAGAGGGGATGAAGAGATGCAAAGACGTCGAGATCTGCAACAGGAGGCTTCTTCACATGAAAGCACACAGAATATAGCCGTGCGATCATATGCGCTACAGTTCCCCTATCCAGACAGTTCAACTGTCGTTTCCGACGATGTCCACCATGTGCCCCCCAAAACAGGGTGGGCACAGGGACGGTGCCCTGCGCGGTGAATTAGTTTATAATGGCAGCAAACTTGCATATATTGCACTCTCGCCTACCTGGGCCCGGTATCAAGACGGAGTCAAGAAGACCGGAGGCGTAATCGGACGCAGGTGGCTGACACGACATGAGCCTGCGCCTAGATATCCCTAAATAACCCCCCCCCCCATGTATGGCATTTGTTATAAGCAAGCAGTCGAATAACGGGTTTCCTACATCAAGACAGAAAGCGACCACTTGCAGTATGAAAAAGGATTTGTCGCAAAATGGTCTAATATACTAACAAACAATAAGAATGACCAGAAGGTGTCTCTTCCGCAATCAGGTCACCCACATCCTGGTGTCAGTGCTTGAATTTAAAAATAAATGACCTCCACTTGGTTTCAGAATTCCAACATGACTTCTATTTATGCTTTTACACAGACTCAGTTTCCGATTCACCAAAAGCATCCCGTGCTTACGGAACAACCACCTGCAGCTGGACAGTCGATTGGCAAATTCGGCCGTGGATAATGGCCCCCAAAATTAAAAATCCGGCTGGAATCGGGGCTCCTGGGTGGTTAAGTCAACGTATTGATGTGACTGCCCAATAACCACTGCTTCATCCTCTGAAGACCACAGTTGTCTTGGTGAAAGAAAATAAGGTCATCGCCGCACTGAGTCACTGACGGCAGCGGTTGTGCATGGATGAGTACTCGGTTTTCCTCGTAAAAGCGTCAATTAAAACTTCTCGTGCAAAACAGAGGTTCCCTAAAAACTACTTCCGAACAATTGTCTCTCGCAGATTTAGTGCCCCTTACGCTGGTCATGCCAGCAATTGTTCTGACCGTCCATCTGCCCAGGTGATATGAGCTCTAGCCAGACCTAATCGTAGCTCCACGTGGCCATTCGTCGAAACTCCCGGTAAGAAAGTGTGGACGAACTTTTTATGATCTAGTTAACTGCAGACTTCGGAAACTCTAAAGCCATGCGCCGTTCGATAGTGCGTGAGGTACCGCTTTTCGTACAATCCTCACACAACACTGCCCCCTTTTCCTGAAGTGTGTAGCTTCCCCTCCTCCGCTCCCACCCGGTTCTTTCCATATAACAGTAGTTTTCGAAGGCCGCAATGAGTTTATTAATAAAAGTTTTCAATGTCCTGGGCGTTATCCACTTCTTCCACTTTCAGAGTCAACTTCACACAGCACGGAAGTATCGTATCGCTCAAAATCCGTCAGTTGCACTCTTCAGGACATCTGAGAAGACTACAAATGACTGCAAATTTCCCGCTTCCGGAATATATTGCATTTCGAACACTATTTACCAGCTCGTTTCTACTGCATTGGTCGGTAGTGGCAAACACTTCAATCTGAACATAAGTGCACATTTAAACTGCACCAATCTCGTAGACCAGAGGTCTTTCGCATAAGGTGCCCTTATAATTGTGGGACAGTCATTTTCTGGCCATGCCTATTATTGATAGTATAGTAAATCATCGTGACAAAAGCAACAAAGACGCGACTTTTTACTCCTCCTTACCCCCTCCCCTCTCTCAACGAGATCAACAAACTTGGTGACTCAGAAGTGCTGAAAAGGCCGACACATTCCTTTCAAGTGTCCGGTCATAAGAACTCCCCCCTTACCGTCAAGAGTGTCACCATTGCTCAAATCGACGCACCAGTGACAAGCCCCCATTCTACTTAACCACCCCAATTTGGAGCAGGAACGCCTGCAAGGGGCGCAGTGGAGGTCTCAAAAACACCGCGGAACCACTGACACGGTCTTAGTAGACCGACAACAGCAAGCTACAAGTCACACATGCAAATCCACAAACCAGAAGTCAGAGAACTGGGTAGTTATTGAGAGCAATAACGGATTTTTCCACTGAGGCTGCCAATATGTCCCGCGCATCAGCCAACGCGACAGTGGTCACAAGGGGCGTGGTGATAGAGAGGGAGAGTGAGGGTAGACAGAAAACGAAAATTCCCGTAGAGTGCACATACGCACGCACCAATTCCCATAATTGAGCGCAGTGCGAGATAGCTAGGCGAAGGCGAAAGCTGTGACAACGGAGGCAGAAAAAAGTTCAGACTGAGATCTTAAAATGATACTTAAATCCTGATGGGAACGATCACCTCCCCCGCTCTCTTTCTGCATCGCCGACCTTTTTGAAAGTAATGTGACAGGAAAATGAGGGTTGACACGGGGAGCAGATTGAGCGGCGACGCAGAAGTGACTGCCAAATTTGGCGAAAGAGGTGATCCGAATTCTCCAAGACAAATCGTTAGTACATAACAGCACAAAATACGGTCCAACAGCGGTTGCGGTGTATGCATGAGAGTAAGCATAACTGTTCAATGATAAGGGAGTGCTACTTTGTTTGTCTGCCTGTAGGAAGGATTGGATACAGGCAACCAGGTAGTCGAAAGTGCCTTAATCCGTATACCTGTCTGGGTAGTAAAAGCAGACGACATAACGTCAAGTGGACTCTAGATTTCAAATCGCAACGCATATTGGAAGGGCTGGCAACATTCGACTTCCGGGGGTGACCATTCACAGCATCATCTCGAGCCCTATCCTAAGCCTCCTTTTTCCTTAACTCACCGATCAACTTGGCCTCGGAAAGGATGAGAACTTCGGCTGTGCCACGCCGCCATCACCATGCTTCCCTCCACCCTCAGGCCAAATCAGGAGGGAACAAAAGGACAGCTGCCGGTTGCGCGGACACAGAGATTGGAGCGCGCGATAGCAGGCTAGCTAGTTTCAAAGGCTTTTGAAGTTAGCCAAAAGACGACCTAAACTGATATTTTTTACAACAGCTAATTACGAGGCGAAAGAGTAAGCAGAGTGAGAGAAAGGCCAGAAGTAACAGCTTGGCAATAAATTGCATAAGCCAGATCAGGCAAACGAGTATTCGTTGTCCCTATGGAGCAGGCATATCATCGATCAGCAGTTTTCATGCAGGAATGAGCCGGGAGAAATGTGTCAGATTGGGGACGAGTGGACACTTTAAGGGAATCACAGTAGCACAAAGGATTAGCTACAAGAGGTGCTCACTGCACGCTGACTACCACTGGCGCCCGGCCCTCAGCTGTGACTTCGAGAAGCTGTGTTTGGTGCAGCAACCACACACACCGGTAACCGCTTCGTCTGCATATTAGAAACTGGATGTCGGCAGCCAGTGTCTCTTCAACGCTGGCAAAGTCTAGGGCGAAGTCGGGTACGGTAATAGCAGAGGGCTCAGTTGGCCGTGTAGCGCGCAGAACAAGACTTCATGCTATCAGACATAGCCCTCTACTCGGCGTCAGTCCTCTTGATTTAGTCCTCCGATGAACGTGGGAGAAGGTGATGCCACTTCTGTGCAAGTCTTTCTCACTGCAATTCACGTCCCGATCATCCTCATCGCAATCGCCCCACTAACATCCAGCACTTCCAGGTACTATGACAGTGTTAGGCGCGCTTCCACAAGCAGTCTAGGCTACGTCGAATCATTTTGTCATTGCAAGTCAGTAGGCAGAAGTGCACCCGAGTAGCCGCCCCGTTTAGAGACGTCGAATACAGTTGTCTGATACCGACAACCCAACTGGTAGGCACACAGAGGACTAAGCACAGGAGAGAGGGGGACAGTCATGGGAGTGTGGTACAAAATTCTTGTCAGAATAACTTGGTTCTACTTAAGAGGACTTCAAAAATTTCACATACTTCGGTCGTAATGGTGGTGAACACACCTGCGGGACGGCAAGTGATGCTAAAAAATGAAAGGCTACGAAAAGTTCTACGACACGGAGACGGGAATGCCTACCGCCATGGTCACCACAAAACGTAGGTGATTTACACCAGTTACTATGAGCGCTTTCGTCTCGCCTGTAAGTCAGGCCTATCACAGGAAACAATGACACAAAGGCGTAGGTTCCAGCGGACCAAACTTCCGGTTGATCTCTATCTAAACAGACTACAGGAGGTACGAGGTATTTTTCATATAAATTTAAAAATAAAAGCGTGGATTACAACCCCGCCGCAGCGTTTATGGAGATGACAATCCTACACCCACAGGTTTCAGAGACCAATAGAAACAGCTGCTTTCAATTTCACAGGAAGCGATACTTTAAACGAACTACTTTCAGGAAAGGCGCAATATTTGGCTTTTTAAAGTGCTGCTCCAACACTACGTCTGGACCCCACCAACTTAAACATACGTGCACCGACCCTCGTCTCGAACAATCATCATGCGTACAACAGAATAAGTTTATTAAATGTGCACTAACGGCACACTGACAAGCAGCCTGAGAAGTCAAAGTACTTCTCGGAAGCTGTTGATTCCGAAAAGCAATCTGCTTGCTCATTAGGTATTAAAACATGTACAATATTTGATCTAGCTTTGTTTTGTCCTTTACAAGCGGCCGGCCAGTCAGTCTAGCTTCTAGTCCGTTAAATTTCTCTCTACTGCTCGTGTGATCTAGTCGGTGAAAACGTTGGCAGACTGTTTAATTAAATGCAATGTGAGATATAACTTCCGAGAAGAACGTCAGGCTGATAAAACCAAAGTTTATTATTCAGCCGATTGGAGAAGAAAGAAGAAGACGACGCTTCCGTGGGGGCAGTACCACATAGTCGTCTACGGCTGTTTTTGTGTTTGTCGAAAACCCGCCCCGGATCCTAAGAACAGCACAATTATGCTCAATTACGCGCACCACACCACCGTCTGGTGAGTCACACAAAAGCGTAACGAGCGGTGTAGGGGTTGCAGATGCCTGGTGGAGTACTTTTTCGCCCACAGAGCTCGGCAAATCTACACCCGAAAAAGCCTGGACAGTAGTACATAAACAACACGCCAACACGCGCCAGCTCGTGGCGGGGTGCGCGCTCGCTAATGCAATTAGTTCACAAATTTGAGGTAAATGATTAGACCCCACGATAACGACGATAGTCCGTACAATGTAGGAAGGGGGGGGGGCGGGGGGGGGAAGAGAAGGATGACATGTCAGGACTAACACTTCCAACAGCCGCGGCTGGCCGTCATGAAAGTCCGCAGGTCGAGTGACAATGGATAGGGCGGTTGGTGCACAACGACTTCCCCTCTTCCTAAAAATGTTCTGCTCAAAGAATATGTTGACTTTAAGTGGCTGACAAAAAAGAAATAGTTAAATTGTCGGCGGACACGGCCGTGAATCCCCCTGAAAAGGTAACATATGACAGAAAAAGTCCATATAGCCGGATAAGATGGTGCTCATCAGGCGGGTGCAAATTCCATTAACATTGGGGTGGGCGTGCTCCGGGATTGTGTGATCCAAATAAAATCATGCATCGGAGGAAAGGTATGAAACGTACTAATTGGTAGCAGGGACGTGAGACGACTTTTCGTGCATTGCTTACTCACAGAAAGGCCTCATTTCCACCAGATGCTCATGGCTAATGTGTTGATCAGGTGAATACCGACTAGGTTCGGACAAATAGTAGTGTCTGTGGAAGTTCCACAGCAAAAAACAAACATAGCATAAAAATTGAAGGCCGGAAAACTTTGACAAATATGAATTTGTCTAGAAAATGCATCCGTTTGACAGCAGAGTCCAAAACCAACTTGTAGTCAGCAAATGTCCTTATGATAGGATGCGGTTGCGAAAAACGACTTACTTTCGTTCGTCATGACAAGGAAACCAGGGCTGGGACACTGAACAATTTAGAAAGTGCCGGCTGGCATAGGCAGAAGAGTCATGGACAGGAACTCTAAAAAGTGATCATTTGACATTCAAAATATTTGACAGCTGGCGCCTTGAAGGGCGTTTTTATTTACTTCGACAAAGAGGTCTCCCTGCAGTTATAAGGATTTTTCTATCAAAACCTCCATTCTGAGGATTTTTCAATTCGCCCTCCCACAACCTGTGCCTACATTATCTGACGTCAAAGGCTAATCCACTCAAATAAACCCTGGCTGCATATAAAGTACGTGAAATAAAAACTGACAAAACACATTGACCAGGACTCGAAAGGTCGGAGATGGCACACTGAACGTTAGGCGTTTTACTTGTTGGTCAATACTGCAGGCAGAATATGTTATTATGTCATTCTGCCAAAGAAGAGTCTTACAGGCATTCTTGAGGGAAAATAAACAGCTCCTTATGGGTCGGGTGATTTTATGTGTTAATAATCACATGCGTCCTTGCGTGTGTGAGAGGACCACCGCAACAGCCTTTGTCAATGCGTGTAAATCAGCTGAGGTAAGATGTGAACAAATAGTCTACCTTCAAGAAAGCAGCAACAGGTTCCCAGTCTCAAAACAGTACCATGCCAGCAGGCAACCTTCTGACTTGGTACACACATGTTTTCAATGCAAAAGGATGCTCCAGAAGTTACCATGAGAAGCCCGAACATGTCATAATCAGGTCAACCTCCACGCATATCCTAGGACAACTCTGTTAAGTTCATTTCAACCTTATACGTAGTTTAGAAAGTGAAGAGGGGTCCGACTGGTTTATATCTACCGCCCCCTCGCCAGAATCGTACTTGTTGCGCTGAGTCAATAAAAAAAAAAGGGGGGGGGGGGTTCGTGGCATGCGTTAGTCGAGCTGTTGCGCCTGTGGCACACGAAGAATGGAGTCCTCCATGCGGCATCAGGCATGGTGCCTAACCTCATTACCAGTCGTTGGAAATGTTCGGACAGTCAATCGGTGCGTGGGAAGGGGAGGGAAATGAGGTCGGTCTTTTCTTGCGTTTAGGTATACAGACATTGTTTTTTTAAACAAATCAGTACAGGAGAACAATAAGAGGTAGGAGGAAGAACGAGTGAATCAACACAAGGCCAGATCGACAGCTGAGTAGCAGAAAGCGGGACCGGGGGTTGAGTCTGTGGCCTGAAGGACTATTTCAGACCGGAGGGGGTAGTTATAAGCCAATCGAACCGGGGCGAGTGCAGTCTTAGTTGGTTCAAAAATATTTTAATAGTCATATAACTGGTACTACTACTTATAGTAATAACAAGCACCTGGAACTAACGAAACGGGAGGAAAATGACCCTAAAACCAACAAGACAATAATTGTTTCGAGTTAAAAGATGAACTTTTTCAACTTTTGCCGCGATTCTAAAAAAGGGAACGGAATCGGCATCCACTCTCGAAATACACTGGCAGAGCACGTGCAAAGGGAAGGACTTATTGGCCAATACTTTTATTTATCAAAGAACACATTCGCCGCGGACGGACAAAACAACCGCCGAGAACACGCTACGTTAGTAGATGCTATCAAAAATCGTCTACTTCCGAGTTTTGATAATCATACAATACGGAAATAGTATTTTCAGGCAATCGCGTGAGAACAAAGAAAACCGTGATTTTTACTGATATGAAGAGAAGGTTTGGAGCTAGTCAACGAACAAAAAAGAACACGACAGTTTTACGGAAGACAAACATCCTCACAAAAACTGGTATGCCCATGGATGCGTTTTCCAACCACATGCCAATTCTTCGCCAGTTAGCAGCCCCTCGATATGCAGCTGCATGAAAACCGTTACTCTCGCCATCCATCAGTCCGGAAATCAAACGCAACTTAAACACTGCAAGAATCAAACAATTTGACTCCCGATCGTGCTTATCGCTCTTTTTAAACAAAAGAATTTCCCTCTACGTCGAACAGTTAACCAGTTGCAACACTGTGTACTGCATTACGTCTTGGAGAATATGTAGTACGACGATAACCTAATAATACGACAGTGTGTATCTTGTTTTGCTTATTATTTTGCCTGCATGATTGTGCGGCATGTAGCTCTACAATTTACGTTTACTCGTTCTGCATGAATTTCTAAATTTTCTGATGTGTTACATTAGCTGCAAAGTCGCTGCATGTATTCGTAGCGTGTGGAGGCGGGTACTAAAATCGCCCTTCTTGTTCCCGTATTCCCTCCTGCAAATAAAATGCAGTAGGGTCTCTGAGGTAAGTCTGACACCTAAACCACAAGAGAGAGACGTTGACATAAGTAGTGTCGGTGGTGGGGCCTAAAGGTTCATGTGACCGGGATCGAGGACACCAAGTGTGCCGTGTCGTAGGCCTAGAGGCTACCGGATGTGTGTCGGCCTGAGGAGGGGAGACACAGGGGGACGCTTGATTAACCGCCGTTTTCTTTCAGCCGCCCCACCTCACGCACGCGCACCGGCCCGTATGCAGCAGTGGGTGGGATGAATAATTTGTCTCCACATCCCTGTCTCCCCTACCTCCACGTAGTCCGGCCAGGAGGGAATGTGTGTGTGTGGTCCGCGGGGATACTGGCGCCACAACTGTCTCAGAGATGGTAGTAGACAACCTGGGGTGTGTCGAATAAGACGGTGAGGAAGACTGCAAGTCATCAGCACAGCCGATGGAGTATAATGTTTGGCAATCCGAACCAATTTCTGATTCACAGCGGCATAGAACCCGAATGACTAGAAAGGCATGGGCACATGGCGGGAGAATGGTAAGGCGTGCGACCAGAAAGAGCTCTCTGGGATTGCAGGCGCGAGGAAAGGCCATACTAGCCAGAGCCAAAAGAAAATGCAACTCTGAAAAGAACCATGCTAGCAGAACTCAGCAGCACGCACCGTCTGCACTGGAAAAAACGCGGTCATGGATGATATGGAGTGCTGTAGTGAAATACTAGGGAGAACACCAAAACAAAACACCAACACAATCTACATGATAGCTGAGAAAACTCCTTGAGTCTGGCACTAGCATTCGTGCGGAAAATACTCTCACTACGTGAAGGTTAGTGTACGCAATCACTGCGCGTGACTTTCATTGGTTTGATGTCCCTTCTTAATGCTCGAACCATCAGCAGAGACAGTATCAGAAATTCGCACGTGAACCGGGGCAGGGAATTCAAGAGACTTGTGCATGCCATGGTGCTAATCTGCCCCCCCCCCTCCCCTAGTGGTCCAAAAACAAAAAAATCTAAAGATTCCCCGGCTCCCTTTTATTATTTTAGACTGCAGGATCGAAGATATCGTGAAGTTCTGACTTCGTAGTATATGTGAAAAGCGCAAAATAACACATTACTTCACACGCCCTTGTACATAACAAGTCCAAAGAATTTGC
>CACRXP010000132.1:366360-379593 GCA_902702965.1 Spirometra erinaceieuropaei | reverse complement strand
CAGGGAGTGAGGGGCCAAGAGCGGTGGCAGCTGTGGTGCCTGCGCCCGCGCACGCAAGCCCACCAACTCCGGACAAAGCACAGAGAGGAGGAAAGGTAGGTCAGGCAGCGGTAGAGGGGGGGGGGTGTGGAAATTGGAGGAGGGGGAAAGGGAAGTTGGGGTAGGTGTTCATGCCCGCCTGCGCGGGAAGGAAAGACGGCGGAATGAATCAGCAGTTCGTGGGAGGACCAAGCTTCAGTCTGCGTCTACAAGGGCACCAAGCGTGCAAAACCGGGCAGTAACAGGGCAAGGCCACGCAGCCCTGCTCGAACAGATAGTATTTGATCAGTTTGGCGTGGCAACTTGTAATGAACAAGATGCATAATATCTGTGCCAGGCAAAACTGTATCCGACTTACGACCCGCCGTTAAAGCGGCAGATGAATGTTCGAGAGTAACACCACATACAAACGGGCGCGGAGTCACTAATGACACCGCCAAAATTGGCAGTCGGCCACGACTCCTGGAATTAGCGCGACGGGTTTGAGACAGTAGTTTTATATTGTAACGGTTCGATTTCTGGGCTTAAGGATTCGAGAATGCCGCAAACGACTGTCAGATGCAGGCAATTACTAAAGACGAAAGTGTCGCGCAGAAATGTCCTGTGGGTCACTTTGTTCCCATATAAAAGTGTATCATTTTGCGCTACTAATTTACAAAAGCACAGCAAAGAAGGGTGTAAAATAAAGCAGATAAAACATGCAACGCTATCGCCATTTTACACAAGAATTTAAAAGGGTCAAGAAAAGCGTAATGAACCATTTCAAACAGTGGTGCTTTCCAACGGTTTCTGTGGTATTTCACCAGGGTATCGAACTTCACTGTCACCTGTGCGGAAATCATGTGATCTAGATGCAAAATTGTAGGAAGTCTACCTTTTCTACTCTTCTTACGGACGCGAGAAGTCGCTACCAGGGAAACGATTACAAGCTTTTCAAGGATGCATAGCATAATCTGAACAAAGGACAATCCGGTCTCATGAAGACACAAAGAAGACAACTACCGTCCTTTTTCTTTCTCGTGCTACCACGGGAGCAGTACTAAAAGCTCCTCGAAACTTTAACTTGTCACGGAAGACGGTCGAGGAGGTACGATGACAAACATTTGGATTAAAAAATCGTGTTGCTAATAGCGCTACCATTTCTGGCGAGATGGATATATTCCAGCGACTACTGTGTCACCAGCATCACAGCAAATGGGTTCAAAGATTCCATAAAATGCACCTGACCTGTTCTCCAGAGGTCAACCACAGAAGGGGAGACACTCCGTATATCTGATCGTTTTATTATTGCGCGTGGGAAACGGAGAGAAAAACACAGAAAACACGGCTGAACCTGGCTCAGCATCACAAGAAGATAGTTCACTGAAAGAGATAAGAGGAACACAGTTTTGGTGGCGCTCGCGTCTTTTCCGTGCGCTTAGATCACAGTTACACCTAAAAGTGAAAGCGGAAGGTGTACACAGGGAAAGTAAGCCGCATAAGATGCCTGGATTTGCGGGGGCACTGCTGGCCCTTGAGGCGATGGCGCCTGGTGTATGTTAGTGCTCCAGACGCTGGTTTGGGAGTCTCTGTGCGGTGGATCCGCAAGTAGCCGACCAGGCCGATGTGCGAGGTGAAAGTGCGGTGGCAGTGTGGACAGGATAGGTCAGGAAATGCTGAGCCGGCGGGGGTTGTACTGCTGTTGCTGGTGGTCGCGCTGGTGGGGAGGTTTGGGATAGGAGTGTTGATGCGTGTGCACGACGTGTTAAGTGTATCGGCACGGCGGCAAATTCCGGTCATGGATGCGCATGTGGTCTAGTAGACCCATGCTGCGAGTGCATGTGCGAGGGCAGTGCGGACAGTGAAGGCGAGTGCGATGGGTTTATGCTGATGCTCATGGCACTGATGCGCCAGCCTCCGTACGATGGATTCGCGAATGACCGACCAGGCCCATGCGTGGCCGCAATGAGGACATGTTGGGATCGAGTCCCCATTGTTGAAAGTGGGAGTGGTGGTGAGGGTGACGGTAGTTATTGACGGGACGTTGGAAATGATCTCAGCGGTGGTGGGAGTGGCAGAAATGGTGGTCGCCGCCGTTATCAACGCGGGGGTTGCAGCAGGGAGGATGGTGTCGGATACGGTAGCCCCCCAAACAACGGCTCGTAGCACCTTGAGGCGCGTCAGATTTATAGTGAAGAGTGCGCTGACTAGCCGGCCTCACTCTCAGTCCCCCCTCCCATGCACCAGCCGACTGTTCGAACCTGTCAGTCAACTTGTGATGAGGTTTGGTGCAGTGACTGACATGGCGTGTGAGCCTCCGTCTGAGATGTTTCACGCGTATGTATGGCAGTAATTGAAGACGTACGCAGACTGGGCGCAGTTCGATAAACTTCTACCAGTAACCCTCCGTTTTGGAAGAGTGTTCGTGTCAGTAGAGTGGGGTGTGTGAGCTTTGATGTTTTCTATAGGTTCTCGAATATGTGCATATGACGGAATAGATCACCCAGATACGGTGAGCGGGACTCGTAGATGACCGACCAGACGAATGGGTGACTGAAAGATGAGGCCGCAATGCGGACAGGTTGAAACTGTGTCTTCATTGTTGGTGTTGGTGGTGGGGGTGGCCGCAGTTGTCCCTGTGTTGGGGTAGCATCAGCAGCAGCGAGTCATTCACAGGGATTCCGCAACAAGATCAGTCAAGAAAAATGACATTGAGAAAGCAAACTTATGGCGAAAAATTTATAGTTAATGGATAAGGAGAGCGACGGGGTTATGCCTAGAAAAAGGTGCCGACACTTTCTCTTACCGACAAACATACAGGTCCCGCCTGCCGCCGGGAAATGATTTATGGCCAGGTAGCAGAAAAACGGGCCAAAACTAGGAGTCTGCTTTTGAGGTGATGTGTATTGTATGTGTGTGCTCACAGATACACTGGTGGGCCTCGTGAATAAAACAGACTGCATTGGGCCCTGACAAAAAGTGGGCGTACATCGTGGAACAACGGGACGGAGGAGGGAAGAATAGAATTGTTGCGCTGACTGTGGAGAATGGAGATACGGAGGTAATAACTATACCCAGGACTGTCCAGTCGGGATACAACAGATTGTGAGATTATGCAAGGAAAAAGCGTTGATTGAAGAAGGGTGGTAGACCACAGACCTAAGTCTAACTCTGGGTCCAGACAAGAACACGAAGCGACTGGGCATGCATATGCATGAAAGTTTCGAACGTAGCTAATGCACAGAATATTCATGCATGACGCAAATAAACATGTCAAGCTGTCTTTAAGAGCACCTCCTCCTTTAGGGTGTGGGTGGTGGTCGGCTGGTAGAACCTCAAATCCCTCCAATTTTATGCTGAGGACGGACAGACAGCACAAACAAGCAATCCGAAAAACTTCATCTACCACTACCCTTCAGCTCACCTGACTACATGGGTGCGTCTTAAGAGGCCCCTTTAACCCAGCAACAGGACTTCAGAAACCAATCCAGTAGTAGGAACGAAATGATTTCCCCAGTTCCGACGTCCTTTACAAACTAATACAACAATTTGTGCTTCTGGTTTACAAGGTTAACTAGTTTCGTATTCGATCGGGATAGCCAAATCATAGCTTCAATGGCTCATTTTTCGCTACAGCACTTTTTTATACAGGATACCACGGAAACGCGTAGACATAGCAGGTGGTAACGTATAAGTGTTTCATTTGATCTTAGGGCCTGCGTCAAACTGGCAGAATCAGAGAACAGAGCAACATGTCCAGACATCCCGAACAGTACAACGTCTTCCAAAGTATTCTTTACTCCCAGATGAAGCTTCCTAAATGCTAAATAAACGTGACCCTTCCCTTGTAGACAGCGAACGTGATGCAACCTACAAAAATGGTAACAATAATTTACTCAAGTAGTTGTAGGATTCGCGGTAGATGACTTCGTAAACAGTTTCGGTCTACAGACCAAAATGCATGGTCTTTCAAATGCAGATGGGGCTGGAATTCTGTTTAACACCTGAATTTCTTGTACAGTGGACATTCAAATATGGGTAAACAAAGTTAGAATTTCTTCTAACTGACGATTTAGGCAGAAACCGCTGGTAGCTTCACATAGCCTGGTACCAAAATTAGTAACTTCAACTGCAGTACTTTAAGTTACCATTCAGTAGAGACCTACGCGAAACAATCACCAGAGGAAAAAGTGCGGAAGAAGCGCTTATGATTTTCGGAAAGAAACAAGGGTCGAGTCTAGGAAGGCGATTTTACATTTGATGAATTTCTACGTATGCAGGTGCCGGTCGTTTCAAACGTCCTCTAGAAAACAAGGAACTTAAATAAGCAACAGCGTAAAGATTAATCTTTTTCCACAGGTGAAACTCGAACTGATGGCCCAAGAAGGGAGATGCATCCTCTTCAAAGCTATAATGCTGCAGGAACGTTGACCAGCGAATGTCTAGCGACTCGAAGTGACACTGAATTAAGGGGTTTAGAGCGAAGAGTTCGTCTACTGTCATCACTTGACAAGGTCTCCTGAGCTAAAACTGAGAAAAATTGATGCCTAGAGAGGCTGCAAACTAGCTGCGAAAGTTTTACATCCCTTTTAAATCTTAGAAAGGATTTGCTGTCAGAAAACGCTCTAGAGGCAAAACTATGAATGCCAGAGGGGCAGGGTTACGAGACCGAAAACTGAAGAACGACAACGATTAATACTCAAGGCGAAAAGATACGGTCGAATGAAAACGAGAGACGCGTTACCGACGAAGATAATAAAGATCGAAATGGCCATGTCTGGTGTATTCGCCGTCATCATTCAGTCATAATCTAACCCCAGATTAGAAAAAGTAGTCATGCAATCAGGTTACAGCGCCGACTAATTGTTCTAATCGCTCAAACGCTTCGAGTTTCAAGACGCGTGGGAAAAATCTAACGGTTGTCGGGACTCCCACCCCTCTTACCGGAAAATCCTGCATATGCAGAGGACGAAAGCCGCCTTGGACGGTAGTTTTGCGCAATAATTCAGGAAGTGTAGTTGGGAGGAAGAACCGTAGACCACAGCTGTTGAAGAGTGATTTTTCGACACCGGCAATTCGCAAAAAGCAAAGAGAGGTGGTCATTTCCAATCCAGTCCAGATTTTAATCGTGTTGGTGAATAGTAGCAATGAACAGTCGACTATGGTTGATGAGCAAAAAAGAAAATGGGCCGGATAATTGAGAATGAGGAGCGGGGAATTTAAATGACAGCCAGCCAGGAGGAGAGGGGGGGAACCGGACCGCGTCAGACACCAGAACCAGACTTGACATAATGAACAACTCGTGTAAGGTCACAATCACAGTCTGCCATCAAAGTGTATTTGGACCCTCTCTTGCGCGCGTGGTGCGCGCGCGCACACACGCAGACGACTTTCTTCACACGCTGCAGCAGCCAGCGTGCAGAGCGGCTCTACCCCAGGCACATGCCGTTCCCCCCCCCCCCCCCCCCCCGCTCACACTGCCCCCGTCTCGCTCTCGCGGCGACGACTGCGTGACTGTCCCTCGCTCTCTCTTCCGCTTCCCTCTTCCTCTTTCCTACAGCAGTTTACTCTGCACTCAACCGGCGTGATTACAGGAGTGCCATAGGGAAGGAGGGAGGGCAGAGTTGGTAACATGACTGGTTCACATCCTTTATTGCACACTCGCCCATAGACACGAACCAAATGGCGTCAGTCAAACCTGCAAAAGCGAAATTTTCGTTACATGAAACCATAGGGAGGCGGGAGCGGGAGATGAAAAGGCGCCCTGGAGAATCGAGCCACACACAAATGGGCCGACCAAAAGCTCCTCAACCCCCACGCACCCTCCAAGCGGGGCGTGCACACGCACGCGGTGACGGACGTGGTGTACAACAGGGTGCCAAGTTTGCTAGGAGGAGGAAAATTGAAAGGGTCAGACGTTAACAAAACCCTGGTCCAGCATTGCTGTTGACAGAGCCTTGCGTTATTTCATGCCAGGATTTCGGCTCAAGCAGATCTTGAATACAGTAGGGCTATGCTCTAGTGTTAGCAGTGAAAAAACGTGCTGATTCTCAGCGTTGCATGTTTGCAACAGAGTTCTAACAAAATACTACTAGGGCCATAACACAATTGGCTATTTTGAAGTGAAAAATAAGGAAAGAGATATACTGAACACCCCGAATTTGGAGGGATATAGAAAGGTCACCGAAACTACCAAAAGCAGCCCGAAGCCTCGAATTCCCTGGTTAACTGCTACAGACGTTACATCAGTCACCCAGTAAGGCTCCATTGTCACAAAAAACGCGCGACCATCAGGGCGTGTATCACCCTTCCATTTATAGTTGGCGACAGACCGGTGGACGAGCGCTTCTCTAAACACATTCCTCGCGGAAATTTAAAACAACATTAAACCAAACTGGCAACCTGAGATAAACCGCTCTTATTCATTAAAAGCCTTCGAGAACCACTGACCAAACATTAACAATGCTGGGATAGATTCACGCTCATTTAAAATACAATGGAGTGAAGTAAATCTAAGTATTTAATTTTAAGTCGCATGCTATTATAGGTGAAAACCGAAGGTGATTCCCAAAATTATATTGCATGTCGGAGACAAGCCGAAAAAAGCAGTTGGCAGAGAGGCAGGCGAGAGGAAAGGGTGTTTCCCTTCACATAAAAAAGTTCGACAGTCTTTTTCAGATAATCAATCCACCCTAACCACTGACGGATGAATAAGTTAAAGAAAAACCAAATTGGCGAGGCTGAGGTACGGTCGAAACAGTATCAATTTTTCTTCAGCGAAGAAAAACAGAAGGCGAATTCAGCTTCAGGTCCACTGGAGAGCTGGGGTTTCTCAATAACGAAAACTAGCGCAGGAGTAGAAACATGTATTCGAGTTACCAGAAGAAGGCCAGTAGCCAACATGTTGGCTGTCAGTGTCCAGAAACTATAAATAACCTGGCTCGTGTATAAAAGCTGTAGGCCTGCTGCGGCTGGAGCGCGGACTGTGAATAACGATACAGACAGGCACCAAAGATAACCCCCACTTCTTCCACCAGTACTACTGCTGGGTTTTCGTAGCGCTATGACCCAACAATTAACGTCGCACAGAGGACTGGATTGACTGAAAATTCGAGCGAAGAGGTCTCTCCCGTGAATAATTGAAGAAGCGGATAAGAGACATATATGACAGGATGAGGTCCCAGGTAGGAACAAAAACGAGTGCAGATGGTGGAAGACTGAGCAGGTAGGATAGAAGGCATAAATGGAATTCTACATGACATAAACCAGAAACCACTAGTTTGAGTACTTGACCTTGAGGAGCGAGGCCGTGAAACAGGGACGGTCGCCAACTGTCTCGATGAGCAAAATTACGTGGTCGCTGCTGGTTCATAAGAAGGCAGAAAGAATAGTTTCCTATTGAGGAAGGTTGGTCAAACAAAATGCCGTAAATCTTAGTGGAACAGAAAGTAACAGTAATGGGCTAAGAAATAAACGGATTGGGCCGCGGACTGTGCTGTACTGCAAAGACACATTTTACGCAAAAGTAAGCCCAATGTGATGAATAATAGGCCCACCCACTAAACGAATTGGACGACTGAGGAGAAGAATTTGACATATTTGCCTAGATTAGAAAAATCTGAAGAGCCTGAACAACCGAGTTGTTCCTGTTGATGCTCACATTCAGGGTAAAAAACGCGATCAACATGTCCATAGGGAGACAGACTAAGATCAGTGTCCCTATTTCAAAACCAACTTTGATGTCATCTTCAACACTGTAAAGAGACAAATTATGTATGAAATATTTAACATTTAGAACAGTAGGATTATGATGTGATAAATTGCCAGAAAGTGGAGGGAAGGGTGCTCTACTTCATAGGCGAAATAAGGTCGCTAGATTTGCCGAAGGGCGCCATCGCAGTCCGTGTCTTCACATCATCGAAGATGCTCAGCTGCATGACTGCACTCTTATGACAGCCAGTAGATGACTGCGTAAGCACTTGCACTGCAGAGCACTGCACTGAGTAAAATTGCCCCAAATTGAGACGAAAAATTTTCCATTTACATATTTTTCTCATGTACAGGAAACTAAGGGTACATGTAAGCATGCAGGGGCACGAAGGCACAGAAAGAACAGCATGATTTAAACAAACGGGGATGTGGACTTTGCAGCTTACAAAAGTGGCAGCCAATAAGTTTGCTCTTTTGTCAAAAGGACAAAGCGGGTACGTGTCTAGTCCAATGGGTTTCAAGACACTGATCAGGTCGGACTCACATAAGAAGGCCATTTTTCTCCGAGGGAACAAACAGGCTGCTGACTAATAGTATAGAATGCAAAGGTCTGTCTTGGCGGACAATAAAACATAGAATAGTGCTACAAAATCGTGACGGTGGACTTTGCAAACCCTTTTATGATTTTATGTTAAAGTTACAACCTAGAAACTGATGCACAAATGCAAGCTGCGGATGCATCGCTTTCTAGCGCATCCCTAAATTAATATGGGCATTTCGCTGCTGGAAATGTCCCAAAGGGTCAAGTTATCTAGTTTCGGCAGCTATGGGACTTAAATATCCCCCACCACGACCGAGTGTAACATTTTTCCCCATGCAGATATGCTAATATGTGCGCATTAAACGCATGCCGAATAAATGGCATCCATCTAACGTTTATCACGTCTGTCGGGAGTAAGAGCGGAAAGTTTCGTAGTTTTTTAAGGAGGAAACATTTTCATTCTGAATATATAACGGAGGTAATTACAATTAACAATTTCCCCCAAATTATCTCCGGAAGTGATATGTGCTGTGCGCATTTGTCAGACTAGGCTTCGACGTCACTATAATAGGGCAACTCTAAAAATATACCACCAGGGCTAATTAGTAGTTTGGTTATTTACATTTCAACCAGGATGGGATCGCTGGTTGCTATTTATATTTTTCATCATCAGTTAGTGTCTCTAAAAGTACACTTTTCTTCCATTATAAACCCGCTTAGATGGAAACCCCAGCAAACATTTTCTGAAGAAGCATGCATCCACAGTCCTATCTTAATAAAGTAGCAAAGCTACCACATGGCGTTTATGCATAATGTGAAAGTGTGCGCCTTCGAGTTTAAACAACTCACCCTCATCTCGCTTCTTCATTCCTTCGAGTCTCAGTATAACTGTATCGGCAGCTACATGCTAAGCCATTTGTTAAATCCGCCCATGTATCTTGGTTTCTTTTACGATGGCACTTAAAACACCGAAAATAAAATGAAAATCGGCAGAGAAATAAGTGAGGCAGCAAATCCCGAAACAATGACAAAATTTGACTCCCAAGACGTCTGAGAGGTGGCAACGTCCCTATGTTCTCAGTGGAGTACGAATAGTGTGGCACTAAAATTGAGGGGTAAACTACAAGGGAGATAGGCTGTATCGTACATAAATAGTAGCTGTGTGAGACATGTGCGGAAAGATTGAGAGAGTAATGAGGAGGAGGAGGGGGGGGGGGGGGAAGAGGTCTCCCGTCAACCGGGTGGCCAAGAAATAACTACCGCCTAGTAGTACCGGTCATACATACGAATGAAACAGATCACTCGGCAGTGGCTGTGGTAACGTATAATTAAACTGACAGCAGAAACTCGATTTAACCGGGTTGTTGTACAGTCTCGGCGAGGAGTGGGGCGAGCGCAGGCGATTGAGTGAGAGATGAGTAGGGCGCGATGAAATTAGACCTGGTCAACATGAGCTGGGTATAATGGACGACTGCGAGGCGTTCATTTGATGACACGCAGACGCGGGGCGGTGTATACAAGATCCGAAAGGGCGTGACGTCATTGTGTTCGGTGCGTCTTGCCTGAGGCGCGCACGCGGGAGCAGACATAATAGAAACTCAGTGGAGAATAGAGCCCAAACAAAAGGCAGAGGGGTGGCAGTGGAAGCGGCGTACACTGGTGCCGGTGAAATTAGAAGGGGATACAACGTCGAAACGTGTAGGCATGACGAAACAACCAAAGGCAAAGAGCGGAGCCAGTAAGTGTAATTTATTTAGTTGCAGCTTCGGATTTGATCCGAATCCAAGATTAATGGTTGTCCTCTCATCTTGCAGATATGTAGGCGGCACGTTTGGAAAAGACAAAGGGTATACAACCTCCAAGTGGCAATGCGTTTGCAGATTTTTTATCCAGTGTGACTACTTTAAAGCCCGTCGTTTCCGGTCTAGCCGACGATACGGTCGAATGTGACTTCAGACGCCCTGAGTATCAATTTCTGAACTATTTACATGCCTAAGTGGTCCTTGAAACTATGCCCGGTAAGTAAACCATTAGAGCATCGTTAGTGTTCAACGTTTACATGACGATTGCACTGATAGGAAGTAATTATAACTACTGTTTTCGGACGATAATAACTCCAAAATTTTCGACGTCGTGTGAAGGATCAGGACTCAAATACGTCGACGACGATGTAAGACTGAGCACACATCCCAATCGATAATATAGCGGTATAAGAACATGGGCGGCCATTACGTCTCTCAAGCATCAACGGGTAAAAAATATAGCGAGAGTAGCCGCTCGTTATTCGGAAGGTTTTCGCCATAAAACACGCACTGGTGGATGAGAGTGTGCCTTAACACGTGGATGGGACATAATAAAAACCAGACGGTCCGAGCGAAGACTGGTCAAATAACAGTTAATTTTACGCATAAGTGTAAACTGGTTGGCATTATGCGTGGAAGAGAAAGTACACGTAGACACAAAGTAACGTTCCAGAGGTGTCTGATAACTGTTAGGAAGCACAGGAGTCTAAGTGGCGACTTAGTGCCACCCCTCTTGGGGCCCTACGTACGTAGGTCCGTGTGGGTTACGAGGGTAACCAGGTCCGCAGAAAAACATACTTCAACAAAATTGAGGAGTATTTGAGTTCTTAGAGGTCCTAAGTTGCCGCTATTCACAGTACGTTTGCATTTTCTGATGTGGTAATTCACATGTCCACGGTCGAGAGGTTGTCGTCCGCCTTTTTCGCATGTCATTTATGTTGATACTATCGCTGCCGTTGCCAGCGCGGTCCCTGGCGCGTGTGTGCAAGGGGAAGTAGAGAGTGGCCAGATGACAGAGTGACTCACTGGGTAGTGGTAGTGGTGGTCAGAAAGGCCGACATATAGGCGATCTATCAGTCAGAAAGACCTTCAGATAGTGTTGATTGAACGTGTAGCACCCAAATGACGTCTCACTCTCCACCCTACTCCAAATAAGGAGTCACGACAAACGGCGCATAGCGCCAAGACGGGGTGGCGAGCGGCACTAGTGTCAGAGGGGGTAGAACACAATGTGAGTTACGGGTAATGGCTCGCATGAAGAATGCGTGTCACATGCGAACTGCTCGCCTCGATGCGCATTACATGAATCGTCTTGGTCGTCAGGACGGAGTGTGCGTATTCCTGAAGAGGTCTAGTGCTATTCCCCATCCACCTCAGCCAGTCCAAATGGCTACCGGGTCTGTGTGGCCAAAACCGGCCGACGACACCTCGAAATGTTGCGCACAAAAGGCGGAAAGGATATCTTAAGAGGAAACGTTGTCAGTTCAGTAGACAGGACGCCTTGTGTCTTTCAAGTTGTCGACTGGGACGGTGGGGAAAGGAAATCAAAACTGAACACAGGATCGCAATGGAAAAAATTAGGTTCTTAGCAGATTACGAATTAGTTTAAAATACCCAGATAGTGTAGCACATGTACTTAAATCTACGGCGCTACTTGGTACACAGAAACGTGGGCCGGAACTGTCGGGGTCTCAGAGTCATTGGATCTCATCCAGCCTAGGCTTTAGCGCGCAAAAGTAATCTGTTAGATGATAGGGCTGTCGGCTAGGCAAAACATCATTAATGACAAAAGCATAGTTACACAAGCACAACCACAAGTGAGTCAGTGTCAGTCCAACGTATTAACGGACTATTGATGTAGTAGGTAGCTGAAACGAATTAATGGCAATGAAAAACAAATTCCTCGACGACGTCAAGAGCAAAGTTAACGAAACTGTTTATTTTAAAGTCCGGGAGAGGGGATAAAAGCAAGGTAGAATGAACTGCAACCTGATTAATATGAAAACATTTTATCTAATTTCGAGTTCAATGCAACGGTGGAATTCGTCAAACAAAGCAAGAAGATGCACAAAAATAAGGTTACGTAGGAGAAAGGGGACAGTATTTCTTACTTAGCAATCTGGAGGAGGGGCCGCCTACCTTCATAGAAACGAAAAGGACCCACGACGTTAAATCAGAGTAGCGATTTTCGCAAAAGGGTCAGTGGCGAATTGGCGTGCACACTCGCTAACGCAAGGGGGGAGTGACTGAGGCATATTGATGCACCAAGCTGACCGAGGTGGAGAGCAGTCAGATCAAAACTGGCAAAACCATTGAGCAGCTATAAGCCCGTTGGCAGTCCCTGTTCGTCTCCATACAGGCGTCAGTTCGCCTCCGGAATGGCCAACAAATGCACAGGTACTCATGAGCATGCAAAAAGGTTAGCCTCTAGTGAGACTGTCGAAAGTTAGTTACAAGGTCAGAAAAGAAGACTAGGCAACTCTTGTTAGTTAGACAGATACGAGTCTGCAAAACCGCACTCGGTGCAGGCATCGCCCCCTCCTCCAAACTTTGCAGCAGTCGCCATCGCGTCTCCGCCTGAGTGCACGCGCAAGGCTAGTCACGCTTAAGTGACGCTTGTGTATGCGTGCGCGCAGTGATGATTTGGTAAGGTTTTTTATCTAACAGGTGAAGGATAAAATGCAGCGATAAGCAGCATGGATTTAGTCATTATTTTGGTCTCACAATGCAACCCCACAAGAAAGAAACGTGGACATAGCGACACTCGACCAGACACAGAAGTGGCAGTCCGTATATAGTTTGCGATAAGGACCATCTATAATACATGACATTCTTGTGAGCTGAATGGTAAGGAAGTATTTGGCGTCTTTATCTCCACTCCTTCTCTCCAGTACTCAGCAGCAAGGTGACTTGAAATCGAAATAGGTGTAGCAGATGGTCAGAAGTCTCACCTCGATTTACGGATGCTACCGTATCCTTCGACACCTTGTCAGTCTGGGTGGTCATATTCGTAGTTCAGTAGTCTCAGTATAGGCCTAAAACCCCAACCGAACCCATTTATGAGACGGAGTTTCATACACGCAAACCATCGCTCGCCTGTTAAACTCGGTGTGAAGCTTTACTTCATGGGAAGTTCAGGGTGGCTTTCGAAGCACCCAATAC
>CACRXP010000132.1:316887-333296 GCA_902702965.1 Spirometra erinaceieuropaei | reverse complement strand
TACAGACGCAGACGGAGAATATTCTGGACTTAGTGTTTTTTTGCCAGAAATATATTAGTCAAAAGACGGTTCCTAAAGGTTACCCTACTTTTTTTCCCATAAATTAGGGCATCATATGAAAAGTGATCTTTCCTTGCTCAACCCTTTTAATTCACGGTGAGGCGGAAAGACTGACCAGTCCTACCAGAACGGCAGTAGCCAGCAACGTGTGGAGTCCATTCCACAACATCTTGAGGGAAATGCAACCTGTATTAAGGATGCTTACGCACTGATGTTTTCAGGAAACCCCCACGCTGGGGCAGATGTCGCCATTAGTGAATTTTTACAAAAATGAATTGTTGTTACTGTTGCAAAATGTTACACTTACTCCTCACCAATTTCACTAGTAGTACTTTTAAAATCAACTGTTCAGGTCATTTTGTTGGAGTGAAACCAAATGTTTATACCGAGTATGGACTCTCGTGATGTTCCATTTAATGCTGTTTTCAAAGCGCGATTATTGATTTAGCTGAGCAAATATATTCTAAGATTTCACACATGCTCATATTTGTATAAGGGAAACATGCACTTCTGCGAGTAAAGCGGCCATGAAAATTAGACTATCACCGTTCCTGCCTATTTATGTTGAACAGTTTTACGGCTGTCAATTTAGGACGCGGGCTGCGCTTGTTCTTAAGTGGTTTATTAACATAATGGATGCTTGCTTCTCGTGTCTCCCCATGTAATTAGTCCTGTATATCTCGCAGGCCTGTTATTCCATTGAACAACTGCCCCAAACAAATCCTCACAAGGATGCTGTCGTTTCTGTGCAAAGGAAAGGGCGCTTGAGTCTCTTCAGGACGGTTGTTTAGAGATAGAATATGGATGATTAAGCGCAGTTTAAGGAAGAAGCAGACAGTTGTTGTGCTCCGTTTAATGGTCTCTGTTTGAAAACATAAGAACTACCAATAACTGTTAAAATAAACAAACAAGAATCCCACTCTACTCGAAATTATTTAATAGAATTGGTGAGAATTCTCACGTCATCAGAACACATTATTTAAGAGCTAATATCATCTGACGAAGCAGAGTGGCATATGGATACGTCGGTTTTTCGTTTTTCCTAGAAACAACATGGTGTTTGCACATTTGGCTATCGTTCGCACGACAGCTATGGAGGAGCATAACCTTCAATAACATTTTACAATAAGGTGGATATCTTCTGAAATTATACCAATGTTTAGTCGGGCCCAGCACTTACTATCTGTGATACGGTCAAGTCAACTTAACGGGCATTATAACTCCATGTCAAGTGGCATTGTGTTTTCAGCATGAGATCTTCCGGGTAGTCAAACGAATATTCTGTTTGTGAATATCTTTATTAGTTTAGTGATATGTCGTAGGTTTTCTGCCCATTTTGATTCGTAATTTTGTGGAAGTTAACCCGAATATGACTTCATACCACTGTGCGTTGGTATTGAAGTTATGCATTTATAAGACTATAACGGAAGACGGTAAATGACTGTGATGACTTCTGAGATTTACAAAATCGTAGAGCAGCAGGTCAAAGTTAATCGCAAAGGCAGGGTTTCTAATCATTCGCCCAAGGGCAAAATCTACTCGACGCACATTTAAAAAAATGCTCTCAGTATAATATCGAGGAGGCCTTCAGAAACATGTCTATGATGCTGCGAGAAAAGTGGTCTCAATCTATCTTACCAAATTTACTGATTTTAGCCCTCTTCCGCGCACGCATACCTCTGTGTAAATCTACCATTGATACTTTTTGAAAGGTGTACCCGCAAAATAAAGCTTCATAGCTTTTATCGAGTCGTCCCGTTTAGAGCCAGCAAAGATTTCATCGGATAAATTTACGGCTCAGGCGTTTAGAGTGAGCCATTCGTTTGAAGCAAGAGAGAGATGGAATTCAAATTCAAATTACATTGTTTATCTCTTTGTTAAACAGGCTTTCTTTATAACAGGTTTTCTGGAAGGTATTCGTCAAACTCCCCAAGATTCCGACTAGACTTTTTGACTTAAAGATGTGAAACCCGAATTGCAAGTCCATCAAGGCTTTTTAAATCGCTATATAGTGGATGCTAACCCGTTGCCTCTAGGAAGATCAGTGAAAGCCTCTCTTTAGTTTTGGATATGTAGTCTGCAGGCGCCGAAAATAAGATCTATCTATTTGAGTACGAGAGCGAGTCAGGGGGAACATGGTACAAACCAAATCGATAGAAACAGTTTATATGAGAATTAAGAACTGAATTTTTTAAGGAACCGCTGCCCCTATTTGACATGAAGCTTACTTAACAACACAGCTACACAGAAACCGAATTGCCTAAAATTTTGAAAATTAATGCTTTTGCTAATTACCCTAGCTTTGAGATACCAGACAGCGGTGTATGGTTTGTTCATGACATAAGTATGTAAACTTATTGGGGATCGAACTTTATTGGGCTGCGTATGGCCCTGTAATTTGAATAAAGTGAGCTAAAATCATACAGTGCCTTTTGAATAATGGTGCTTTATTCGAGTTCGCAGCATAAGATGAAATGTAAACCGAAATGGAGATTGCGTATTTTTGTGTCGGCCACAGAGAAAACAACTTATCAGCCGACCGGTGCAAACTGCGATGAGCTTTTGCAAATGTCATAAAGCAGATCACCAAAGATGAAAGGCCAGCTACGTCATATCCGGCTTTTTAATCTGACGCGACTAAATTTTGACGCCGTTACAAACGATACACAAACAGGGACTTTAAATGAACAAAGGAAGGGCTATCATTTGTGACTGACTTAAGAAAAAGGACGTGTTAGACTGCGAAGCCTGTGGGGATACGTTATATTTGTATTTGCTAAATTATAATGTTTAGTCAAAAACATGTACCTTTAACGAAATAAACATAAATATTGTCAAATTTCCAAAATACTGGTTGAGTTTAACTATCCTATCTGACATCGTGAGATTTCGCACGAAGGTATTTTCACAGCAAGTTAAGGTGATTTTTGATTGGAAATTTCCGTGAATCTGTACAAGAGTGCTAAATTGCAGCATTCTCATCGCCATCTTTAGCGGAATGCAAGGCAAAAGTTATCCAGCTCTACTAACTACCCACCTTCTCCTTAGGTGAACAGAATTTTAGGAAAACCCGATTTGTTTCTGCGCAAAAACTGCGCACTCAATTGTTTGCTTCTCTTGGAAATGTAGCCCGTTCTCATTTGCAAAATCCAAGAACATTCTTGACAAAGAAAGGGATACTGATAGGGTCATTTGCGACTTATTCGTCGTTCCTGTCCTTCCAAGCCCAGGCTGCACTTCCAATGTTTAAGCCCGAGTCGACTGGTCATCGAACAACATCCTCGTCACACAACTAAGGTTCACGCACATTGGTCACGATCGAAAATGCATAGTCACACGCGAACGACGTGCAGCAGGGCACCTGGATTGCGGGATGTGACTGTGGTCTGGGGTTGGGGAATTACTGGTTGAGGGCGACGAATAGGCCAGAAATGCCCATTCCGGTGTCTATATATTTTTCAGTGCATTTTAAAGTCTCTTTATTACAGGTAGCCGTAGGACCGTTTGTTTGAGCTGTGGACCTTTAGCTCGAAAGTAAACGGATATACCTGTTTGTTTTGTCGTTATTGAATTAGAGAGTGAAGAAGAAGATATCTAGCACCACCTGCATAAAGGAATTTTGATAGAAATTTATGTGGGCTATTACCAAAACTTATTTAAAATAGAAAGCTCCCCAATGAATCTTTTATGGTTACAAGGATCCGAAACTTCACAGTGGCCCAACCGACTCCTAGAAATTCAAATTCTCATCAATTGTTCTATGTTTTAAGGGTTAGTCCAAATATGCGATTGACGTTCTCACGTAGTCTACAGGAATTTAGCAGGAGGCTGTTTTGGCTCACTTCTCGTTTTGAGCAGAATTCGAGCAAATGTACCCGGAAGGAGTTTTGTCCAAAGATTTGGCAAAACTAAATATGTAAACACCGAAAAATTTACCCAGATAGGTACAGTACCTGTGCTAACTCATGAAATGCCGAGGTCAAAATTATAGTGGAAAATGTAGCGTATTTTTGGTGTCGTTATTTGTGTTTATTTAGTTGAAATAAGGACGAAAAGACCGTTTTCTGAAGGAAAGTTTGATACGGATCTGTATACTAAATAGAAAACGGGCCGGATTTACGCGAAATCGGAGGATTCCTGATATTCAAGCAGTTTCCTACGCTATTAAAGCTTTCGGATGGAAATTCTTTGTGTTACCTTATTAATCTGTTTAAGAAGATTAATAAAAGGTGACTTAAAGTGGCTGATTCGTTGTTATCCGCGATCCAGCTTGTGCCAGTCTTTTATAGATTGTTGGTTGTAATTAAATCTGTCTGACTGATTTGTTTTATCAGCTTTACACCAAGTCTTCTGAATTAAACATTTTGCGTGGACTGTACACGGTTTTCCCAAACTTGTTTTGCTTACCGTGATGCCTCGAAAATGAGGAGGGTTTCAAGGGTAGATCTCAGTAGCATTGTACTTTGAGGGACTCCTCTCGGGATGTATGAACTTCTCGTGGACAGGCGCACCCATAAATGTCGCTCATAAATACCTGACTCTGGTGTTGGCACAAATTAATTAAACTTAGCTGGATATGGGTTCAAGTTCATCCTTGCAGTCATTTTTACTGTTATAGTTCCACAGAGGCTAAAAAGAGTCGGGTAAAACCTATTTATCTGAAATTTACGCAATTCTTTGTAATTTCCTTCTGAAGTATTCGGATATACGATGTTCGTTATAGACATGATTACTGTGGAGAATGTATGCCCCCCTGGATAATTCGTTAGCTACCGCCCCTGAACGAAAACGGCTGCGAAAATCAGAGACGTCCGTACTACTTTGCTTTTTCCACATAGGCGTTTTAGTGGCAGCATTTCGAAACATTTCAAAATTATCGGCTCTTTGTTAACTTCCAGCTGCGTAGCGTGATATCTCGGTAGTTTGCGTAGTGATCTTCATGCTGAAAGAACGATCAGGCACTGAAGAATTATCTCTAGCCACCTGCCTGTTTATAAATATGACATGGGTTCTTATTAAGGCATAACTTCCACTCGCAAATCGAACCTTTAGTTAACAATGAACCGATCATTTTAATCTGCGCTTCTCCCTAAATTTTCCTCCACATGTTTGTGGTGTTTTTCGGAGAGATTTTCCACACCCTTCTTTCTCGTATGTAATACGACCGCTAATAAAGCCCAAATCAGATAAAAGGACATTTTGGGTCTTAGAAAGATGCAAACCGACGAGGTAATCAATTCTTCCGTCGATTTGTCTTCGTCGTAAACGTCAGTAACTGCAGAAGAAAAACCATGTGAGAAAAAAGCTGACGGAAAACACGGAAGCATCTTCGCTTAATATGAAGACGATGATTTTTTGTTGCTATCTTCCTAGCAACTTAAAGTTATTATATAGGATTCTTTTCTTGTTTTAAGACATTATCGTGCCGGAAGCTCAATCAGTTAGGAAACCCATTCCTAGGGTGTAACTTGATTTTGCATTTACTAATTGATTAGCATAATCAAGTACGTGCATTGCCAAAATCAGGGAAGTCTGCTATAGGTTACAACAAAACGCACACTTTTTTTCAGTTGAAAACATTAAGTGATATTTTCGCCAAAGACTTTATGGGTAGGTTAACACTTATAAACACCGAAGAATTAGAAATGACTTTACAGGAATAAATCGAGTCGACTCCAATAATTCACCTTCGGGACCCAGTATTTTTACTGTTTGTAAGCATCAGTCACTCAAAGGTCTTTGCAAGCTCAATAATTTCACTCAGTTTCAGAAATTTGAGAGGTCTTTAGATTAAAAATATAACTAGATGCCACATTATTTCTTTCTAATGATTTTTTTGGTCTAGGACGACCTTTTCTCCTCTTTCGCTGTGGAAGAATTGTTGTTGTCTCGATATCTGACAATAATGTCATACTCTGAATGTGTGCATGGTATACGTTCATCAAATGGAACTAGAAGTGGTCGATATGTAGGTGTGTTCAACAGCTAGCTATAATCTTACTGGTCCTCGCTGGCAGAGTTCGAAACATTTGCAAGGGCGAGCCCATGCTTGACAGGACGAAATGGCTGTCATCAGTCTGGCTGTGCTTGCAGTTATCAGAATGTCATACTTGTAAGTTACGCATACTGAATCATAAAATGATGCCAGTTTAATAAAGGCGCAAGGAAGTTAGACATTTTTAGAAGAACAGGTTTCATTGACGCCGAAAGATTTTGCGGTAATACTTCTACCAACATCTGTCGCCTCACTGTATGAAGGAGAAATACAGGAAATTTTAGTGTTCAGTTGGTCCAGCTTATCAGCACTGAAAATCATAGGATACTGATTCAGAAGACGTAGTCTTTTTCGGTAACGCCATACTCAAAAGAGAGAGGGAGAGGTGAAAACATGCTCTGCATCTTGTGTGATTTGGAGCAAGTGAACAGAAACTATGGGAATCTGAATTATCCTAGTAAAGCGAGATCTAGTCGTTTTGAATAAGCCTCGTTCAACCCTCGAGAAGTAAGCCGCACCCAACAACCTCAGTGTCTAAGCTTCTTGGACGCGAACGAAGACCACGACACTAGCTTTTATGCGGGGATTGTATCTTCCGAGTTTGGGACTATTTTTTCGGAAAAAATTCTGAATCCTTCTTTCTTACGAGTAATGTAACCACCTACAATTCACAGATCGCATAATAAAGGACATGGCGGGTTGCGCCCTCGTTTTTAAATGACAGTTAGCATCACCTTGACCGCCATTCCTGCATCCTTTCATATCGACTCCCTGAATTGTTCCAGCTGCCCAGTGTTCTCAGCTTCATAATTCACAGTCCACAACGACAAGCGGCGGTTAAACTCTGTCGCGAATAATTTTATATCCTGCGTTTTGGAAATGCGATAGTCCTATTTCCAATTACAACAGTCAGATCCGACTGCCCCATAGAAGTTTCTAGTAAGGATTATACATTTCGTTTTTGCCATCCATAGAAAATCTTCGTTCCAGATACCAAACTTCCGAGAAGATTTCAAAAAATGCCACTTCGTTCAAGTTAGCAGCTTAAATGGCAAACCGACGGTGGTTTTAATAAATTCAGTTGCTGTCCAAACAAATTTTGTTCAAACAAACCACTGAATTTATTTAGTCGACAGTAGTCGTCATACTTTTGGATAAAAAATAGATAATTACCAAATAATTTTAACTCTGTCGTAGTAGCCTTGGGAATTCGATTGAATGGTATTCTAAAGCACGTGCTTTTGTTCACTGTATCTGCATAAATGTTGGACCAAGTGTACCACTATTCGATAAAAGGGCCAGTTGATGTACTCTGTATGTATCTTTCGAAGGTCAGGATCCAGTAAAAGACAAGTAGATTCGTATCGTGGGCGCTGTGAATGAAGAGCAATCATCTCTGTGGCAGTCTGCCTAAATTAATGGTCCACTTGTTACAGTCTGCCCAGAGGAGCGAATGCGAAGTCTGAGAGGTATAGGGGAAGCATTTACCTCTAGAAGCCGGACGTGAAAAAGTACTTAGTAGGTTAAGTCAGCTCGGGAAAGATAGTGTCTACCTACCGCTAGTTTACCTTGTGTCTCGCCCAGCCTATCGGAGAGAATGGAGCCAACGGCTGCACCCACATACTATGCGGCATTGTGTCTGATCAGTAATTAGTTTCTTGGTTCACGATGCTGGCAAAAAATAAAAAACGCATTTGAGTGCGAGGTCTTTTCCCATAGAAAACTTCTTAATGTTATGGTAAGTAGGCCTTCAACTAAGATTTTCAATCGCCTAAAATTTTTCAACATCGAAGATTTGTAGTCAAGGAACTCGGTCTGGACAAATTTAGATTAGCTGGAAAGGCTAGAGAAACCTTGCTAGACCAGCTGAGGCGCTTTTGTAAGGCATGTTGCTAACTTTTGAGCAGCGCTATCGGGCATACGGTGTAACTTTACAGACTCAGGTAACAATCCAACTGGAAAGTAACGAAAACCATTTCGTTCATCCGTAAACGGACAAGATATTTCCATTAAGTTTCATTCGATTTAACCCGTGCAACTCAAATAATATGGAATGATTTTTTCAAACTCTGTGGTAGCTAAAGCGTAAAGACCGTTAGTTAGGAGCCTATAAATTCCAAGATGAAGCTCCCATCTGTTATTGCCTTTGCATTCAAACGTCCAATTGCGATGCGTTCAGTAACCCTAAGGCGCTGTGAAAACGCCGGGAGAAATCCTGTCGGGTAACTGAAAATAAGATCAATTTAACAGAATTTTCATTAAGCAGACGAATTACTTCAACTGATTTACGCCCTCTATTCGAGGGTTTCCTTGCCGGTAATCTTTTATAGACGTCCAATGTCTGTCCATCCAGCTTTTCGGTAAAACACGGGAAAAGTAACCCCCTTTATTTTGGGGACCTTATGCTAAATTCCAAGTATACTAGGGTTAATGTTAGGGATAGGTTTCGACTCAAGGCCAGGGTTGTTTTGTGTCAGAATTATTGTTAGGTTTAGCACACTGAAGTATTTCCCTTTCCTGGAATTCTGCTTAAGGCCAAATGTATTACCGGGGTTCCTCCTTAAACATTTACAGTAGGTGGGCTAACTCATGAAATCTCAACAGAAATTCCGAAATGCGTTTTCGTTTGGAAAAAGGTTAATTAAGCAGGGTTGTAAAACCAATCATCGTGCAGCATAATTCTATAATTAATCAGTTACCCTAAGACGCTGGCTTTCGAACAAACCTCATTCCGGCGGCATTTAAAAATCATACTCCGTAAAAGTGACCACTTAAGTAGCATGCATTTTTTCCTTGATTTTCAAAGTCCCTAAATATTCAATTATATGTCATGGAAAACATGCGTAGCAGTATTCATTCTTTTGCTCACTCAGTAGAAAATTACGTCTTCCTTCAATTTTATACTCGAAGGAAGGCTATAATTCGGGTTTGTAAAGTCAACAACGTGGCTCAAATCCACTGCTTAATTTTATGAACCCCATATGGTCTCCTCTTAATACCGTAGAGAAATATATTGTTTTCCGTACGCGAAAATTATACGGCTTGTAGTTTGGGAACCCTGAATGCAAGTGTAACAGCAGGTCGGGTTAAAAATCATTCGGGAATTGGACAAGTTTCATAAACCAAATAATACCCTTCCTTTGAGTATAAAATTTAAGGAAGACGTGATTTTCTACTGAATGAGTCACCCTTGTCTCTGTCGGTAATAACATACTGCCTATATATCATGCGCCGTTGTGGGGCTGCTGGTTGGGCTCGAGAGAGAGAGCCCGTAAGGCACAACGGAACGAGTGAGTTCCGTATGAACGATCGGTGAGCGCCCCCTAACAAAAGAATGAATATTGTTACGCATGTTTTCCTTCGAAAATCAATGGAAAAAATGAATGCTATTTAAATAGTCATTTCTCACGGAGTATGGTTTTTATATGCCACCAGAAAGAATTTTGTTCGAAAGCCGGCGTCCTGGGATAACTGAATCATTAAAGAATTATGCTGCACGACGATTGGTTTTACAACCCTGCTAAATTAATCCTTTCGAAACGAAAATGTATTTCGGAATTTCTGTTCGGAGTTCATGAGTTAACTCACTTACTGTACTTTCAAGGTACAGAGAACTAGTAACTGTATTAAAATGCCACTTTCATCATCTCCCTTAGATAAGCCACATGCGTAGTAGCAACGCTAGTAGACGAGCTGGCGAGCGATCATTCCGCCTGCGCATCAGAGTGTTTTTACAGACAATACTGATGATGAAAGTCGGTATAGGAATCGCCCTAAGCCAGCTGGTCAATCAAGTCATCATCCGTGATGGCGATCACCTGTGTCGCGTTTTTATGAAGCGCTAGTTCGGGCCAGACACGCCTACACTTTTGCAGACTCAGGTGACTGAATAGCAAAAGGCGGCGGCTTCACAAGAGAGTAGTGGAGACCGGTGACAGACCGACGACCCACGGATTGGCCAAAACAGTTAGTCAGAGCAAAAACCTGGACAACTAAGAGCTACTCCTGAAAGTCTTTCAACTCACCGAATCCACATCTGAGTTTCTCTGCTAAAAAACAGTTGTGAAAACTTCAGTTAAAGTCTGGGTTTCCAGCCGTCTCTCACATGATCCTCTGTATAATTTGGTCGTTAATTCCAACTTCGCAATTCGTTATGACAGTACTGAACGTTCGGGACTGAACTTTTAAAGTTCGGTGAGAATGATTTTATAAACACTCAGGTTACATACCATAAAATTTAATTAAGTCACCAGGGGATGATTACGTCTTCCAAGTCAATTGCCTTCAGCTTGTCACCGGCTACCGCCTGGTTTGTATTAACGTCATTCAGTTATTCCAGTGAAGCTAACAACGTAAGGCTCGACTGCCTGCCTTACTCTCCTGTCCGAACCTTAAATGTTTCGTGAATATTTCAATCTAAGTCCGTTAACTGATCATCGACGCGCACTGAACGCCAAGTTTCACATGCTGAACAATCCCTACGGAATGATGCAACAGCCGGATTAACTAAGAGGGGTTTGTTTGCACTTTGTCAGTCGACTGTAAAGAATAAAGACATACCCGATTGAAAAATGTCTTAGGGCAGATAATGAATAGTAGGAAACCTTTACAACGGGAAAATGCATGCCGCGAGATGGGATCGAACGACTGATTACCGACTTTGCGCCACCGTTATAATTACTGAACTCTCATGGCCGCACCTCAAACCAGTGAATATTGCACTGTTCTAAAGACGTTTTCCAGTGTTCAAATTTGTACAGTGAGTGATGGATCTCATGAAATGTTGACCAAAATTCTGTAATGCGTTTTTGATTAGGAAGGATTACTTGGCCGCCGTTGTAACACTGATTATCCTCCGGCATGATCCTATGATGTTTCGGACTTGGCAAGATGTCGGCTCTTGAATGCATTTCAATTCAATCTGCAGTAAAAACCATACTCGGTAAATAATGACTACCTAAGTAGCATGCACTGTCCGCACTGATTTTCGATGGTCTTACAAATTCAAATATATTTTGTAGAAGATATGAATAAAAATATTCTTTTTTCGCCCACTTGATGGAAAATGACCCTAACTTTGTAGTTTATAGTTGAAGGAGGAGTATATTTAGGTTTTAAAAAGTTTTCTTATTCCCGAATAATTTGGAGTCTGATCAGCCGCTACATTAGCGCCTAGCGATTTTAGTCTACAAGGTGCATGTCTTCCGCTTAAGGAAACTCGTATACCCTTCTATCCCTTTATAAAGATACCATATTAAGTCCATAAAACTTTGCGATTGATGCGGACTAGGCTGTATATTTCATGAGAAGCAGTGACAAACGAAAGATACGATGCTGTATGAATGAACATTGCGCGGTCTCAAAAATCTTTTAATAAGAAACTTTTTTAGAACCTAAATATACTCCTTCTTCAACCATGAAGTACAAAGTTAACGTGGTTCTCCATCAAGCGGGCGAAAAAGGAATATTTTTTATGCATATCTTCTATAAAATATATTTGAATTTATAAGACCATCAAAAATCAGTGCGGAAAGTGCATGCTACTTAAGTAGTCATGTTTTACCGAGTATGGTTTTTACAGCAGATTGAATTGAAATGCATTCAAGAGCCGACATCTTACCAAGTCCAAAACATCATAGGATCATGCCGGAGGATAATCAGTGTTACAACGGCGGCCAAGTAATCCTTCCTAATCAAAAACGCATTACAGAATTTTGGTCAACATTTCATGAGATCGGTCACTCACTGTAGGCGATGTTGTGTTTGTTCGGGTGGAATATCGCTGTTAGATGGATTTTCATTGAATTATTTTTTAGTGCTGAGGCTTCTTCTGTCGATTAGTGCCTTAGATCACTTGTGATAGAAGAGAACTCTGCGTGTGCGCTTAGCCACCTGTGATAGACCGATGGTCCAAATGGGTCCGCATTTAAAATGCATCTCTTCCCCACAGTAACTGTTAACGGCAACCAGAGCCATCATGCCTGACGATTTTTGGAGCAAAAGACCAAAACCGATTGAAAACTTTGGTAGGGATACCATCCTTTTCTTTCCTGCTCGCAGATGCCCACAAATTCTCAACTGTACCGAGTATCCAATCGGCTGTTGGCTAATAAACAGAAATCAGAAGATATAACCATGTCAAAGACAGTTTCTTATCTCCATAGGACGTTCAATCCCTTCAAAAGTAGGAAAAAGTAAAAGAGCGGTAAGGAAGCCTTTTAGCACTTCCTTCATCCCGCCGCGTGCCTTGAATAAGCAGCCAGTCTCTCTTTCATGTACAATAAACCAACTCTCAGGAAATAAGGATTATACTTTGATCCGCACTAGACACAGTCCGTACAGTGCGCGTAACAGTTTTGCACATCACCTTGGGCAGTATCCCTTTCTCGTAGCATTTTGGATCTCGCCGTCCTCAGCAGGCGCACAACGGCTGCCCTAAAAAGCTCGCTTTCCCAAACACACACAGAATCGCTTTTCTGCAGCATTAGCTCTTTACGATCGAAGCAAGAGTCGGTCTTGTGAGCATTAACTATCTGTTACGCCTCGCAGTTGCCGTTTTCTGCGTCGCGCATGTTTAAGTGCACTTTTGACTATCCGGTAGATGGGACGAAACGCGTGGACAGGAAGCATTTACATCTTCCTTTCCCACGTTCTCACTGTGCGACTGATGACAGGTGATACACCCGTCCAGGCCCATTCTCATCCAAAATCTCCGCGAACATTTGGCTATGCTTTTGTCGTGCAGTTCTGAGGCCTCTGTCACACTTTTCTGTCTTTACCTGACCTATTATGAAAATATTTAAAATACCAGACTGGTACTTTAACTGTGAGCTTGCTTGATGCGGACAAGTAGAACATTTTCGAAACCCATCCATCATTGTAGATAAGACAATCTGGAGTAAACAGTTGTTTTTTGTCCGAGCGCCCTAATGAAGTCTTTTTCGGCTGCTATATTTTACTAGGAACATTCGAGAACATTCCGATTTACTGACATGACAGTTCCGCACAACTGGGATGTACTTGTAGGCTAGGCGAAAGTCATCAAAGAGTGTATTTGAGATTCTACACTTAACGATTACGCGAACGCTGGTTGTTTACTTGCACTTTGTATATCCCAGTTTATGCTTGATTTAACTGACTTCCATACTACATCTTTCACTATGTCTCCATCAACTACAGCATCCGAGGACGGATGCGGTGAGCAATACCTATCAACATATCTTGCAATGGGAATCAATTATTTTAGGTCAACGAAAGAACCTTCGTTTTTGACCGCATAGATCTAACCAGGTGTTTAACCGAGTCCCTCTCAATCATCTCCAGTGAGGCGAAATCGTGCGATTCGAGGCTGCATTTAATCGACGAGGTGAAATGTGCCAAGGTGATAACAACTTACTTGCATGACTTAACCTATTCCCCCTGATGTTGCCTCATTCAAAACAAAATCTGCATAGGTTGGCCCAAGGATAGTTTTGAAGTTAGGACGGGTTTTTGTCTGCATTTTTTGTCGCCTTCCATGCTTAAAGCTCCGTACCTACGACCTTTTGAGAGGAGTGACATGATGCATGTTCTGTGTGCACGAAGGTTTTCGACAATTTGGGCATCGCGACGGGGCACTGCGACCTACGATGCATACAAACTGCGAAAAATAGAGTCAAGTAACCGCACAAGCCTACTCTATCCATATTGTGAAAAAGAAAGCTAAAGATATCTTTGACTTTCTACTTCTTCAAAGGGCCGCCCGTTACCCATGACAGCATTTTATTCTGGTAAGAGGTGCATCTCAAAAGTACTCTAGTTTCAGCCTTAGTGGATAAACGTCTATGTTGGCAGGTCGATATATCAGTATATTTGAGATCGGTCGGCCTACGTCCTGGTGCAAATTCCATAGCACCGAAACCACGTGAAGAATTTTCGTGAAGCCAGTCCACGGCATGGACGAGTGGGGTAGGTGGCAGAATAAAAATTCTGCGAATGCCGGGCAATGAGCTATTGCACGGGATGGTTGGAAATAAGCACTTGAACGGTGGCTGAGTGACAGCAAGGTTTAATCCTATCACTGCCAGCTGCCGGTACCGACGACGAGCGGAAGCGGATGTTGCAACGAAGCCAGGAAATGAAATGACATTCAACTGCCATGAGGCTCGATGTTGTGGCTTAGTATGCATATTTTATGAATGCATTCACCTCCGGCTTTTAATCCGTTAAGTCGTTTTTTTACCCTGCGCACACGTTTGGGCCGCCTGAGGAATCGGTTGGTAACAATCACAGTGGCACTGCTGATGAAATATTTGCAAAAGTAGTCCACATAATTCGTCTAGCTGGTGACCACTCAAGGAAGATCGAACTACAATCGTCATATACGATTTTATATCCCCATGCCCCTAAATAACTCCATGAAACGATGCCCCATTGCCAACGCCAGAATCCCCGGCTTCAACAGGATTACCTTGCTTTCCGAACGTCGGGTTTTTCTGCAGATGCAGAGTTCAGCCATGAATCTCATACCTAAAATTATGGTCACCCGGTACTGCATATGTTGTAGGAGAAAGAGTCTGATATTCAGGACCGAAAGCTGAATGCTAGTTAGTCAGCAAGGTAGAGAAAATACTCGAAATCCTCACTCTAGAGTTTGACTTTGGCCATACAATCAGTGATCATTCTGGTGAAATGTTAGCCGAAATTCTGAAAGGCGTCTGCGAAGGATTACTTTAGTGGGGTCTTGGTGGTGAGTATCATGCAGCATCACCCCAAAATATTTCAGTGGCCCGTGACGCCGGCTGTTGAATGCATTTCTTTTCGGTCGCCTCCGAAAACGCCAATCGATAAACAACGTCTTCATATATAGTATGATCTTTACTATTTATTTTCGGTCTTTATGAATTCAAACATTTTGTAGATAACGTACACAAAAACATTTTTCCTGTACTCGTCTGATGATAAATTACGTCTTCATGTTTTACATTCAAAGAAAGGATACTTGTCGATTTTAAAAAAACTGGAATGAAGGGGTTTGTAGGGCCGTGATATGTCCACTCAACTAGCATCATATCTGTCTGTTTATTAATGTCCTTTATTAAGTATACAACATCAACCCCATTCATTACCAAATTGTATGGGTCTCTTATGGTTTTTAACAGCATAGAGGAAAATATAATTTTTCCTACATGGAAAGTACCCAGCTAGTAGAATTTGAGTTCCAAATGGAAATGCAATGGCAGACTGGGTTTAGAATAATTCGTAAATTGAAAAAAATATTTTGGAGCTTAGAACTACTCTTCTATCTACTACGTAATTGAATCTATATAGGCATCGAAAATCAATATAAAATGTGTACCACTTAAGCAGGAATTTGTTTATTTATCGCGGCTTTTACAGACTGCTGAAAAGAAGTGCGTTCAAAAGCCATTAGTATCTTAAACAGAGTGGCCGAGTTCAGAGGACCAACTGTTAACTTGATAAAAAAAGTTGGTAAGACCTTGTGTGCTATCGACGCAACCCTACAAGAAATCAACTCTTCGGTTCAATAATACTTTTTGTCTATCGCAGATGACTTTGCTATAGTTTTACTTGAGTTGGAAAAACCAGCGTTGCGGCATCTGGCTCGGGCTATCTAGACAACTCACTTAGGGGTTGCTGGAACGATCTATTAACTACTATGCTCGTTGACGAGTCCGATACTTAATTAACCCGCACCGTGGGCTAAAGGTTTGAGGACGATCATTCTCTCATTTCTGCTATTTCGATTCGAGCAGCACGGAGAGACCTCAGTTCTGTCTACTCTTATAATGTTGTTATTTCTTCGCATCAACTCAATCAGTTGAGTCGACCTTCGAAGAGTCATCTGGTTTCACGAGTAAATTCCAGTTACGGACAACAAATGGTCTGTAAGTTCTTGCGGCTATTCGCAGGGGCTTTCTTCATAGGTTTGACCGGCCTCTCGTGCTGGCATGTAGACGAAAGCACGAAGACTGTTGCTAAAGCTTCCTTTACGCTTTACGAATGCCTGTCAGCCACTGACTGGCTCCAACGGCATCGATTCTAATTTCATCCGTCCAGGAAGGACGGTCGTCACTTATTCTCAGAGAAGTCCATTAGATTTTTGTGGTAGAGGAAAAACCAGATGTTCACTTCGGAAATTTTGCTTTTCCGACAGCCTTAATCTGGCAGTTTGATATTAGTTTGGTGGAAGGTGTGCAAAACACATTCTACTGATTATGAATTACCGCACTTTGGCCTCCCCAACCCAAAGGATATTCGCACATTCCAAAATAAGATACTTCGGTTCCGTTCCGCATTGAGTAGTCCAGCTTGCTTAATAACTCTCCCTCACAGCAAAGAACCAGAATCGCCT
>CACRXP010000132.1:286222-302944 GCA_902702965.1 Spirometra erinaceieuropaei | reverse complement strand
TCGGACAAATATTTTCGAATATTCATTGGGAAATGCAGCTTCTAACCATGCGCATACTCATGGAAAGCGGTTTCTTTCATATTCTCGAGGTAACTGAATTATTATAGAATTGTGTTGCAAAATGATTAATTTTAGAACCCTACTGATGTAATATTTTTGAAACGAAAACGAATTTCGGAATTTTAACTAACATTTAATGATTTAGCACTACTACTGTATGACAGCTTTTGAAAGCATCAAACAGCATAATGCGTTTTCTAACAATGTTTCCCATGCAGAGGACGGGCTTAGTCATAGTTGTAGACTTGATGAACGAAAACATAATCGTCAAAGGAAATGTAGATTCAAACAGAAATGTTCGTGATTTATGGTTTTGATCGAATGCGAGACCTGATCTAAGATGTTATGTTAATGAAACGTGCATTAGAAAGCATTTCGCTGGTGAATGTCCATGCCGCCTGTTTCTGAAGCAAATTTAGGAAAAAATTCGAAAACTCCGTCCGCTCATGCACCTTCCCAACAGATGCTTATAATTTCTGCTGCAGACAGAAGAGTGAATTCAGACAGAAAATCTTCACTTGACATTCGCACAGCTTTTTAAGACGAAAGTACGCGCATTTACCAACATACACTTTTAAGGAGGAGATAACTGTTTTTTCAGAGAATAGTGCACTTATCTGTGCAAATCTTGCCTAATATGATTTACGCGAAACGGAAAACAGTTTAAAGTTTTCAGTAATCATTTTGGCAAACTTTTCTTATTAATGGCCGCTAATAGGAAAATAAACACAAATGCGCAGACCTACCTTTAGACAGCTAGTGAAACCGGAAATCGCCGTAATACGAAGCAATGTTGATTTTCGTTCGAAGTTTTAATTTTCTTCATGGTCGTAATAACTCAGAAAATATTCCATTTGTAGAAAGTGCATTTGCCTTATCGAGTTAATGTGATAAGTAAAATGCATAACATCCCTTCAAATCAGGCGTTCAAGGACGAAAGCATATTTCCGTCAAGTTTACTGAACCGAAGATGTGCCACCTACTGTATTTCATTTGCTGCACATACCTTTCGTCAATTGTTGTTAATCCCGACCTCGGTAAACGATGCCCCTTTAGAATTTGTTCAGATCTGCGAAGAAGGATCCTGCGGCAAATCAGGCAATCAACATTGTCATTTAATTACAGCACATCTGTCATCTTTTATTCTTTTGATTGTCGCGCTAAACTCACTCCTTATTATCCATAATACTCGAGCAAAATTCCTTTTCGTGTTATTGAACAAACTAAAAAGAACCTACTTCTGCCCCTGTTTTAAGGTTTCGCGTAACAACCACTTCTTAATTGTTTTGGATCTTTCTTACTTCTTGTGAACGCCGAAACCTATCAATTAATCGATCTTTAAGTGTTCGGCAAGTTCTTGAGTTCGGGGTCCTAGTCAGACCGCGCCTGCTCTGTGCTGTTTGGAAGTTTTGAATGGTCGCGAACGCAGGTTTCACTGGAATTGCAAATATATTTCTTGCTGCTTTCCACCCTTCTTTATTTCCTACCTCTAAACGCAACACTCTATGCCTTTCTAATTGACCTTCTCGTTAGCACGGTGTCGTTATGCGAAACCCAGTGAAGTGGCATCTATCTAGTAGTTGGCCAAAAACTCATCGATTCTAATCTTCGAAGAGATTAGCTACTTCAAGAAGCGCATATGTCGACATAAGGCATTTTGGGATACTGCCTTACTTAACCAAACGCATAACCTGTAATACTTGAAGGCATACTATTTCTTTTCTTTCATATTTGCCGTTGTTTAAATGTCCCAACGACGCTTGATAAACCTAAACGAGGTCGCGTCGTTTCAATCATGAAAGCATTTTACCAACAATATCAGCGTGCTGTTCAATCACAAAACAATGAAAACAATTAGAACAATTAAATTTTGACAAACAAAAATTCCACGGCGGTTAGTTGGTGTCTAACTTCGAAGATGTCTTCTTAAATAGCCTTTGCTCGCCTTTTAGGGATCCTCCTCGTATATTCGACTTCAGTCTCCAGCAAATATGTCGGAGTTTACTAAATGCGTTATTTTTGGAGATAAAAATTTCACGTACTTGTATGGAGTTGCAGAAATCTGAACGTAGTTCGTAGTAAGAGATTGTATCCGTGACAATAAGAACGTCAAAATTACTTTGCATTTGGAAAAGCAGACTCGATCAATAAAACCGGGATTTTATTCGCCTGGAGTTTGGGACTTCAACCGAACTTCTGTATTGCCATTCCTAGCGCGCTATCTTACGTGCGAAGAGATAGAAATACAGAAGCTAAGACTAGAACTGTCCTCATAATAATCGTTTCATTGTGGTAAACTTTGACTCTTGAATAATCTATCAACATATTTACTGCCCTTAGTGAATGGAGCCAATTTTTTTGTTGAAAATTTTGAATTTACGATTTCAAAATAAAGCGACTTCCTCTCTCTCTCCCCTCAGCTGTTATTAAAGACAGAGTTGGTTGACAAAGTGGAATGTGGTATACATAATATGTGCATGCCCCACAGACATCTACCTCAGTAAATGCGTGAAACGGGAACCGCTCTGGTGAGAATTATATGGCCCAGAACCAAGTGACCGTTCGACCATCCTGACCGTGTGCTCCGCAGCAGGGTGAGAGCAGACACGGCGACCTGTGCGTAATTAGTTTATAGTGGCAGTAGACTTTCACTGCACCTACCATACTCTCCTCCTCCCTCACCTGGTATAGAAGGCCGGAGACGGGAGAGAACGCAGGTGGCCGACACAGCTGAACCCACTCCTAGGCGTACCATCACACCTCCTCCTCCTCCTCCTCCTCCACAACAACAACAAACATTTAATCGGGATTTTAACTAACAACAGTAATGGAGAGGGTAGATATCCCAATTGGCGTGACGTGAGCTGCCACCTGGGCCTGCCACCGTACCCCAAATTTTGGCATTTATCATGATGCACATCTCTGATAACGCCTGTCAGATCCCGATCTAGCCCCGTATTGGTCCAACGCATCTACTGCGTGGGCCGTCGTAGGAGCGCGCCGGAACCAATTAATAGACACAACGCTCTCATCCAAATTATGTAACATTAGAATCCGGTCTGAGAGGGATACTTACTCAGATGGGAGGTACCTGTATGAGCATTAGCATCACAAAGGTAGTGAGAAGCAGGCAGTTATCGCGCAAACTGCCGGAAACCGGCACCAGGGATTTAGAGATTAACGACCCGAACGTGGTTAACCGGTCATTTTTGTGCCATTTACGACCGTCTACGATGAATGTGAACCCTGCTAATTTATAGGACTGTGGTGTCATAATAACCACACCTTAAATGCTGCAACCCTCATGCGTACACTCGCTTTGTCTGTTTTTGTCATGATTATACACTTTAAGATGGAACCAGATGGTTCGACCAACGCATTTCTCGTTTAATAACCATATTTGCTTATGCCTATCCTCTTTCTTGAGCACATCTGTTCGCATTCGTTGACAACTCTATATGCGCAACATTATATCAGTATTTGACATTACCAGTCGCATTTAATAAGATACAAAAGCAGTTTGCATATACTTATATTATTGACGCCTCGGATATTTTTGACTCATTGTCATCAAAATGAGTCAAACTCATTTTTGAAGGTTGCGTACTTATTACGACTGTTTAAACTGAGTTAGGAAACTGAAGGTAAATAAACCATCGGAAATCGCAAGTTATAAAGGCCTTAGTAGTAAAGGAGACACGGCTCAATTTCTCGCTGAAATCAAAGGTTTTTATGTAGCTACTATAAAACCCAGAATCTGTCAAATATGTGTGACATTAGACACCTATTTATAAACGTTCACATGCCTGCTTCCGTCAACAGTTACAACCCACATTTGATCGAACTTTGCCCTTGTAATTATAAAGATCGCAGTCGATGAAGCACTGAGAATAAACTGAATTTGACCAAATTTCCCGCCAATAACTCGCTCGTATCCATCTAAGTTGTTTAAAAGAACGCCGACTTAAAAGGCGAGATCGCGCGGCACGTACATACACGCACTTAACTACTTGCTGTGGCTCATTGTTACTTCCACCGCCCTGCCGTTTATTTCGACTTCATATGGAATACTGTAACGTTACGCCTTCACAAAAGCAACACAAACGCATGATTTACTAGGCGAGTGTCTGCTTTTGAATAAACCTGTTAAAAGGTGTGTTTGGCCCCAAAATTCGGCTTTCTCTACAGTCATCAAAGTACGGTTCATGAACATCTGACAAAGTCTTTTTCCTGATAATGAAAAATGGATACCTTTGCATCATTGTTTCTTCCGATAAAAACGAAGACTAGTTGGGATTTTGCAGTAACTCTTTTTAAATCTTCCTTTTAGCGTGACTGGAGGCGAGTTATTCGACCGCATTGTTGATAAAGGCAGTTTCACCGAAAAAGACGCCAGCAAGTTGATTCAGCAGATTCTTCAGGCCACTGAGTATATGCACAAACAGGGCGTGGTGCACAGAGATCTAAAGGCAAGCAGTTTGTTGTACACACACACACACATGCACAGCTACTTATTGGCCTTAACCTTTTTATAAAATCATCCCGTCTGTCCGTTTGCGCTTGTGTTGTTGCCTGGATTGCGGTAGCATCTTGTTAAATAAAAACGGGCTTTGAATATGCTTCAGACATTGGAGGAAGTATTTTAACTTTCACGTAGTTACAGAACTGCCAGAAATTCATGAAAATAAGTCGGACGCAGTCAGCTGGCCCATGGATGGGACCGTGCTGTCATTGGACTTTATGTCAACTGTTATTTATTTCTCACATTACCTGCCTGTCAAAAGCAACAATCAACTGCAAGGAACTAAACACGACGACAAGGAAAAGTGACCAGAATGTCCTTGTCATAACCGCCCGTCAAATCTGTGCCTCAGAACGTTTTTAACTTTTTACGGGAGTTCATAGATTACGAAAAAGTCTCCAGTAAACCAACAAGATGTAGTCCCAGTTCCTAGTTTTGCATTGTCAACGAGAGGCGCTGGTGGTCACAGGACATACAGTGCGTGATCTATCTCATGAAATGTTGGCTGAAATTCTGAAATGCGTTTTCGACTAGGAAGGATTACTTGGTCGCGGTTATGATACTGATTATCTTAAGGCATACTGTTATAACATGTTGGACTCGGCAGGATGTCGGCTTTAAAATGCACTTCTTTTCAATCTCCTGTAGAACGCGCCCTCGGTAAAAAAAATGACTACTTAAGGAGCATGCATTTTTCCCATTGATTTTCGATGGTCTTGGAAATTCAAATATATTTTATAGAAACCACAAACAAAAACGTGCTTTCTTTTAGTCAATCAATAGGGAATCACGTCTTCTTTACATTTTATACTTAGGTAAGGAGTATAATAAGGTTTTAAAAATTTTTCTAACTGCCGAAAAATTTGGAGCCTGATCATTCGTTGCATTAGCGCTTAGTGATTACACTCTACAAGGTGCATGCGTTCCGCGTAAAGAAAATCCCATATTTTTCTATGTCATTAAAGAGATATTATACAGTGTCTATAAAATGTTGCAATGGATGCGGACCATGTTGTACATTTCATGAGGAGCAGTGGTAAAAGGGCCAGGTACGAGGCTATGTGAATGGACATATCGCGGTCTTAAAAAGTTTCATAATTAGAAACTTTTTAAAAACCTTATTATACTCCTTCCTTAAGTATAAAATATAAAGAAGACGTGATTCTCTATTAATTGACTAAAAGAAAGCACATTTTTGTTTGTGGTTTCTATAAAATATATTTGAATTTCCAAGACCATCGAAAATCAATGGGAAAAATGCATGCTACTTAAGTAGTCATTTTTTTACCGAGGGCGCGTTCTACAGGAGATTGAAAAGAACTGCATTTTAAAGCCGACATCCTGCCGAGTCCAACATGTTATAACAGTATGCCTTAAAATAATCAGTAGCACAACCGCGACCAAGTAATCCTTCCTAATCGAAAACGTATTTCAAACTTTCAGTCAGCATTGCATGCGATAGGTCACGCACTGTAGGACTCGGTATGTCAACGTCACTCACGTTGTTTTTAAGGAATCGCGGTTCCACGACTCTTAGAATCCTAAATTTCCCACATCCCAAACATACACCTCACAATAAAGGAGGAAAAACCGCCTCACCTTGATAAAGTTGAGAGATCCTCATTGGCAGTATTCTAATACCGACAAAGACAAGGGGAACTGAAATGGCCATTTCTGGCTTATTAGCCTTCGTCAGCCAGTCATACTCTACCCCCGAAGTGTGGAACACCCGAGGCTCGAACTCGCGACCTGAAGTTGGAAGTCTAACGCCCCTAACCACCGGGCCACGAGCCCGTTGCCCTGTCGGTCCTCATTGATAATTTGAGAAATAAGATGGGCTCATCGAACCCATCTTATTTCTCCAAAAACCGTCTGTGTTTCACGAAAGACCAGGCCTGCGGAAAAGACGGCGGAATTCTAAGCAGCATGCTATTAGGTAAATCCACCGATATTAGAGAAATACTAATGCCCTAAATGCATAACTCCGGCTCGCAAATTTAGCGGACTACGAGCGGTCTACAAGAAAGTGGATGTTAATTAGATGAACAGTCGGCGAAGTTGGTGTTCCTCATGCACCATCTCTTAGAAAAAAGAAAATAACAGCGGAGAAATCTAGCCTCGTGAATGTCATTATGCACAGATAATGTGTTCTGTATTGTTGACTGCCCACAACTCTAAGAAAACAGTCCGATGCCGCATCATAAAACTAAAGGACCCTCTCACCCCAGGCAAATCAACATCGGATTTTCCGCGGGGTGAAATGCATCAGCTAGAAGGCAGGTGACCCTTGGCCCGTATGAACGAACAGGTTTTGCTAGCGGCCAATCACAGACCTGTCGTTAGAGGCCAATGGAGTGACACTACAACCAAGGAAAGCTCGAAGGTCTGACGCACTTTCTCCGAGACTATATGTTCCCCCAAGACCGGCTCGCCAGAACCTGCTTCTGCATTTCTGTAAGGCAACAAATGAGAAACTATCTAAGCGAGATCCATCGACTAAAGTAGCTGTAATGCATGCCATAGGCCTACCGCAGTAGTTAAGCGCTGTGTGGATCATCCGTACTAGAGCAAGGTGAGAACATCTTGTACGTGCGTCCGTGCTGATAAAGAAGATCTTGTCACGTATGCGTCTCTGCCTTCCTGCTCGAGGGCGTCCGCTTGAGAGGGGGACTTAGAGCGAACAAAACAATGGCCCAGGCAACTGCTTCCCCTTCCCACTTGTATGCGCCCATTATTTTACCCACATATTTGTCGCTTTTGTCCACATTTAATTCATAAGTGCGGAGCTGAAAACAATGAGGAGTTCTACTGAAGGAAAATGACTTCACTCATCTGAACATATCTACGAATTCGGATTTGACAGTAACCAACACGAATAATATTCTGATAGAAGCGCTTGTTCTTTATGAGCTTACCTTTCGCCCTAAATGTATCCGCAATGTTCGGCTGGACTTTCTAGAAAAAGCTTTAATTATAGTTTATGTCTTCATCCAATAAAATCGAATTTCATTCTTCCAGTTCCCTTAAGGTAATTTGTGAGTGAGTTCGAAATATGTTTTCCTAATAGAATTTGGCATCACATACAAAGTGCCTACGTGTTGAAAGTGAGCCTATTGGAGCCAAACTGGTTTCGAGGAGAGGGTTTAGAAAAACAAAACAAATTAGTAAGAATGAAGTATATGACCGGGGCAGGTTTACTATCGGGAAGTTCCAACTATATATATACATATATATCATATTAGGCGCTGTTCAGCAAGGTTTTTGATCGGAATCCAGTCACGCCTTCAGGCGGCTCTAAGCCCGGTAGGATGGTATTCCCTGTACTAAACCGGCCCTAGGACGCGGTGGTTCAAAAATGTCTATACAGACTCATTGTTACTAGTTTTTTTTTATTTTTCTTTGAATTACACAGTTGACCTTCGCCTACCATCCTACAGCAGACAAAACCCCATGACAGTTTTTGGACCTTTTTCTCACTTTCCTTCTAGGGTTTACTAACTCCCCGCTGTGACCTCCCACCCGTATAAGCACCATTTACATAAAATATGCCCCATGGGCTACCTTTTTCTGATCCCGGCCGTACGCTTGAACATTTCCGAAAAACTATAAAGCAATTAGCATTGCCGACAAAGATAGAGAAGATTAGAACTGCTATTTCTGGCTTGTTAACCGTCGCCATCCAGCCACGCACAACCTCGAGGTGTGCAAAACCTGGGGCTCGATCCCTCAGCCTGTTGGTTCGAAGTCTGACGCCCTGACCTCTGAGCCACGGGCTTGTTGTTTCGATCGGCGTATACAGCGGTGGAGGAGCGCTCACCGAGCACGTCACGGATCTCACTCGTCTCGACAGGACAACGAGCCCGTGGCTCAGTAGTTAGGACTTTTAACTTCTAACCGATAGGTCCCGGGATCGAGCTCCATGTGGTCCACGCCTCGGGGTTGGGTATGGCTGGCTGACGACGGCTAACAAGCCGGAAATGACCATTTAAGTCTTCCTTGTCTTTGTTGGTAATGTTATTCTGCCTGTAGTACGCGCCGCTGTGCGGCTGTTGGTCGGGCTCGAGAGAGAGAAAGCCCCAAGATATAACGGAACCAGTGATTTCCGTAGCGCGATCGGTGAGCGTCCCTCTGTCGTTGCATGCTGTTGCAATTTAAGGAACATCATAAGTTTCAGAATTTTGTACTGTCATTTTCTACACCTGCGTCGATTTTGGATGTTTGGTTTTGCACGGACTCGGCAGCTTCAGACGCTTTATTGTTAGCTGTGAAATACGTAGAGGAAGGATGCGTGAAGAGGAAGTTTATTTTCAAGTTGAAAAAAGTGCTGTCACAATTAGGCGAAACAATTTGGACAAAAACAAGAGCGAATAAAGTGAACACTTACATTTTATTTGCTACTGCAGGTCAGGAAGGCTTGGGGTTATAGACTCCCAGTCCCGATAGGCATTCAGTTGCTTATTCACGCTCTAATAGTCATTTAAAATGTGATGGATGTAAGAAAGTCCGTAATGATGAGCTTTTATAAATTAGGGACGGTTGTAATAAATTGCAAATGGCATAGTTTTGCCGGTCGTTCGGCAAGATTCCCTAGACTAAATCTGTCGGGATAGGCGTTCTCGCGAATCAGGTCATGGTTAGTTTTAAATTCCACATCAACGATATCTGCCGAACAGATTTTTTTAGCTCTGCACCAAACAGCGGACCAGATTACGTATCTGTCGAAGGGGTACGAAACTGTAGAAGTTCATATATTGTCCTTGCGATGGACGTTTCTTCGGATGCTGCCGTCAACACTTCTACTTAGAAGTTCGTCTAGGAATCTTACCTGACGACCGGCAAAACTCATCATACTGACCGCAGAAAAGAAAACTCCGTTCATCAAAGTCCCCTTTCAAGGGCACGCGGTGAGTGGGCCCCTGAGAATGCTAACTGAACGTATATTCTTGTGATCGCATAAGAGTACACCTTTATAAAACACGTTACATGTACGAAGTTCTCGTAATCAGTTATACAGGTGTATACTATCTCAATGAAAACTAGAAAATCTGCTAGCATCAGGTAATTGTGTCGTCTTCATTTACCTAGTCTTATTAATGAGACTGAAAGACGCGGAGCTCCGGCCATACTTTCGCTTCAAATACAAAATCTCATTGCAAATAGTTCGCAGTAAGCGCGCTTTTTTCTCAGTATCGAGTATTTTTGTTTTTCACAGCCTGAAAATCTGCTTTACCACAGTCCAGCACAGTCAAGCAAAATAATGATCAGCGATTTTGGTCTTTCCCGCATTGAAGATAGCGAATGTGTCACTGCCGTCGCATGTGGAACCCCTGGATACGTCGGTAAGTGCTCTGCCCTCCGTTTTATATCTTATGGTTCACTATAACTTTTTAAAATTAACTTGCATCTGCCTGGTGGTAGTTTACTTTACTCTTTTCTACGCTCCCTTGTAACCTTTTAGGGTAGTTAACGAATTTAAATCAACCAATGAATTCGCATTCCCTAGTTGAAGATCATATACTGTTATAAGCACTTAACATGTGCCTACGCTTCAACACTAAGTTTTTGGAGGCGAAAGTTCTGGCCTAGTTTGTCGGGGAATTCAGCGAAAGAAACGAGTATCCAAACCATTACTGTAGAACGCTACAACACAGTAGTACTGTTATTACTACCTAAATCCAGAGAGAATACGCCGAGAACCAGCCAGAAAACACTGTAAAGATGGGGGAACTATAACGTCGTGCGTGCTGACGCAGTAATCGTTCTGCATACCCAGTGCAGAGTAAGAAAACATGGCGAGGCAAAGGTTTCTTCGCATTTTCAGCGAATATGCGAAATGGAACCAACAATCGAACATCCAAAAGATGCAGATCGGTTTGTGCACACACAATCATTGTTCAATGACTCCCGATAAAACATTATTTGGAGCATTTTGCCTTGGTTCTAAATTCTTATCCCTCATCAAAAGCTGACCAGTTTAACTAGAAATCCAATTCAGAAATCTTTGGAATCAAGTCCGCGATCAAAGGCCCGCTGCAGCAGACAGCATCCAATACTTCAAATAAATATTTTTAGTTGTGGATGCCATTGCCTGACGAAGGAGTCGGAAAGTTGGGGTCTGTTCACAAAAGTGCAAACCAGGACATTAAGGTAGTTTCAAGAGAACAAAGAAATTTGATAACCGTGCCAGATAAAGGAACGGACATCGTTATACTAAACAGATCGAGCCGACCGACGACGGCATGGTCCTCTGTCGGAGAGGAAGAAATTCGGGAAGGTAGACAAGGAAACTATTTCACCTTCGAAGTAGAGACACAGCTGACCAACTGCCTATGAAGACTCCATGCTAGCGATTTCATAAGCTACCGTAGTTTTGAAGATCTCCGGGCAGTCGGCAGGCACATTCCTTGACTTTATGATCTACCGAAGATCAACAAGGACGACGTACTAGTTCGTACAGTTTCAAAATGTGAAACTCTCCGAATCGTGCGGTACCGAAGTGGTTAGCAAAGAACCTTAAACTCGCACAACATCAGCTAGAACCATGTAGCTATCGGGATACCGTCGAACTCATTGATACCTTCAATGACATGAACCTAAGTGGAATGTTGATGCTTTTACTAAATGTCTTATCACTCGATGAACATGTATCGGTTATCGAGACAGTTGAGTGCGTCTGCGAATTCCCACTGACCAATCAGCAGTAACTGAGGGTGCCGATGAATGCACTCAAGAAATTACTACTAACTTGCGCATTATGAGTGCAGTTCCTTTTTGACACCGAACTATATAGGGAAATATATAGCGTCGCTCTGGGCTCGTCTCCTGGTTCTTTTTTAGCTGATTCACTCATGGGCGTGCTTGAGAAATTCCAACTAAGCTACGACGTCAATAGGAAACGCCATTTGCTCCTTTATGTGCTCTCTGGAGCAGGTTATGTTGGTCGAAGGAGTCGGCATCTCTCCAAAAGAATACGTGGAGAACTCCCGTCGAGGCTAAGAAAAAGTGAAATTTCAGTCCCATTCTCACACATATCATCGTTTTTGGAAATCGTGTGGATCCCAACGAAGCCTTTTGGATAATTTATAAGAACCGGTGGACTTGGTCAGCGTCCACCAGCAGCAGCAGAAGTGACTACCATCAGTCTACACAAGACGGTCTTGTGCGCATAGCAGAACCTAGCACAGGTCCTGCGTTTGCCACGGTCAGCAGTCAGCTAACATACTAACTACAGGCGATTTTCTGCAAGTTTATCCCCTCCTTCCTGACGGGACTCTTCCTTACCCTCACCCCAATCACACTAATCACAGTCACTTGATAAGACTGATACTGGCTGCCTCTAATTATCCCACATTCACTACATCTTACTGTGTAGAGGGATGAGCATTGCTCAAAGTCTCTTCTTACCCGAGCTTTTTTACTGACAGCCTTATCATAAATGCACTGTCCCCGTAAGAATTTACCCATAGGGCAAACGTTGGTTCGCCAAATAGTTTTTCAAGTCTTAATGCGTGAGGATTGCCTCAGACACTTCGTAGGATTTATGATTTCTCTCAATACAGCGTTAACCAATGGGAACGCGAGACCAGACAGCAAGGAAACCAAATATACTGCGTGTTACTATCAAATTTCAAATTGAGGGTAGATTTCAAAAGTCGGATTAGTTGATGATTTTGAGTACAAAAAGGAGGATATGTGCATTTCTATAAAACACCTATCATATTATTATTCCGCACTATTCTTCCTCTAAAACTTAACTTTGCCTAGGCATTAAAGGGTGAAGCAGGTTATAGCTTTAAGGTAGCTAATTCGCTTTAAAGGGTGTCCACCAGAATCCTCAGCTGCACGTCACCATTAAAGATATATTAAATAAAGGAGAGGTATTTTCCCTTCTTATCGAAATAGCTGCTCTATAAAAGTACTTTGTTCTGGATAACGACTTAGAAAAAGCTTTTAGTTGATATTTTACACTCTTAGGCGTTGCCATAGTTGTTAAATTTAGTTCATTTTCTGAGTTTTGAACAATGAAATGAAGGTTGGTGGAAACGACTTCGATATTCCCAACACTGCATTTTTGTAGGAATTTTCAACCTTCTTTATTGTCAGCTTGCTTAACTCTCAAGTGGATGCGTCTAATCAGACACCGTTCAGATTATTTAAAAAGTGGCCGTTACTGGTTTCAAAATTTATGAATTACTATGTATAGTAAGGTTATCAACTTTTTGGTTGTTGTAAAACCAGCAATGACGAGGCGGAATCTCTGAAGCAAATTCTATTCTTTGACCAATGCCTATTAAAAATGAATGAACATCTCGTTTTCAGAGCTAAAAGGAAACTGAATTTGCCTTATTCGCTACCAACGACCACTTTATTAATGGCTATGACGGTGCAGTTTATACTTGTGCACCAAGTTAGTGTGGAATCTTCAACTAAGTTTATGAGGACACGATTTCTAGTCGGACCCTAAACTAACCCAAGCACTTTGCTTAGATACTGTCAACTTCGGTGGAATGACCAAACGATATTCCCATAGGAAAATCAACCGGTAATATTTTTAAAATATTATTCACAATTTATGTTAACCATGCTCCCGATAAAGGTACTAAATGAGGCTCAGTGGCCCAGAGGTCACATGTGCAATGTTAAAAGATAGGCATGGGAGCCGAATCTATCGCTGTTTCAGCATGCGACAGAAAACTTACAAAGCAAGCTCGAGTTTTAACTGGTACTACGTTTAGAGTGTGATTAAATTATTACATATGGTACGCACCATTCGTAGGTCTTCAGGCCGCGTCAGCCACCGTGCCCTACCCCACCACCCCTTGTTATAAAGGATCGGACAAGAGACAAGTGCTTTGAAGAGGGGAGAGGGAAGAAGTGAGCTAGACAGTGGGGAGTCCATTCTCACGTCAGATCTGCGCACTCCTCACTGTAGTAAATCTGACGCTCAAAGAGTCGTGCCCTGGAAGTCTGCCAGTTGAGGGGATATTTCGGCCAGTCTCAGGACTGAAAGCGAAATGCTGTGAAATCCGAGCCGTCCTTGCAGTAATCTGATGCGCCTGATGGCGACTACATCGTATTTGGCATGCGCAGACTGGCCACTGAGCTCTGTCAGTCACTGCGTCTTGATATGTTCTTGCTATTGAAGCAGGGTTGGCGGAGGAGGGAAGAATGCGCTAGATACGGAGCAGGTTTGTCTCTCTGAAACGAATTCTCACGCAGATCAGGGGCGCTTTGTTTCCTCCGTGGTTTATAATTTGCAGAAAAAAATATTACACGGTTATATTGCTGAACCTGACAGCTATCAGATCAGACGTTTGTGTGAAAGCAGCAAAAATTGAAAACGTTATGTTCCTATGCCTACTTCAATTTGAAGCATTTTATTTCGAGCCTACCTGTAAACTTCACCTCAACAACCATTATACGTACTAGGGACCTTAATGACTGTGTGTATCTGCTATGCAACAATTTGACAAACCATGGTTCTTGCAGCTTTGTATGCACAGGCAGCTCTCTGGCACCTAGTTCCTTGTAGGTAGGTGCGCTTGCGCCTCCGCTTCCGCTGGGTACACAGGTCCTGTGGATAATTGCCCAGTCATCCTCGTCTATCTGACCCGTTCTGGTACTGCTGTTGACTAACATTTTTGTCAGGTGTTTGTTGTGGACGAGGCGGTGTGGCGGTACGCCCAGGCGCAGGCACGACCACGCCAGCCACCTACGTACGCTGACTTTTGCGTGATTTAGTTTATGGTGAGAGTAGACTGCGCAGCATCTATCGCATTCTCTCATCCTCTCCACCTGGACCGGATGTCAATATATAGTCCAGAAGACCGGAGGCGGGGGAGGTCTCAAGTGGATGACGCGGTCAAGCCCGCACCTTGGCGTTCCATTTCACACCCCTGGTCCACAAAAAATACTTGGCCAGGATTTTGACCAACAACAACAGAAAAGGCGAGAATGACTTGACAACCATCCACACGACCTGTGTACCCAGCGGGAGCGTCCAAAGCCCCCTATTCCATGGGGATGGAAGATTTCTTTCTAGGCAGCATGGTCTGTGCCGACGCAGGCGTTGAGTCACCAAGGTCAATGAACATATCCGCCTTTGGCACAGATGCCAGGAGTGCGTGCAGGTCTTCGTAGAACCTAGACTCTGCCTCGCCTGAGTCGGTAAATGTTGGGGCGTAGTTGCTGATGATGGTGGTGAGTCTGCCTCCCCGAAGAGGTAGACGCATGCTCATCAGGCGATAGTTGACGCCCTGCGGCAGACGTGGCAGTCGTCCCACGATGTCTTTCCGGATGGCAAAGGCGACACCCGTAATTCGTCGCTCTACCCTGGGGCGGCCGCTCCAGAAGGTGTGATGGCTACCATCTTCTCCAGTTGGCCTTGGTCGGAAAATCGGGTTTCGCTGAGTACGTCGATTTCTGCCCTGTAGCGCGCCAGTTCCAGAGCGGCTGGCACTATCCTTCATTCCGGCCGGTTGCTCCTGGGATTATCTAAGAGGGGACGAGCATTCCAGGTAGCCAGAGTTGGCCGACTCATCCTAGCTGCCTGTGAGCTGGGACCACGGGGGGAGGAGACACAAATAGTCGTGGGTAGGAATTGTTTGAAATTGAAACTTTATTTCAGACTGGTCTTGAAAATTTAGTTTTGTTTTCCATATGAAATAGTTGCTTCGTCACAAACGCGACGGCCTACCCGGAGATCCTTGACTGATTATATACAGCATCCCTCGTCGTGGCACAAAATTGATTGGCCTTGCCGTGGAGCCTAGAATAACGTGTCCCGTGGAATCATAGGGGACCTGGCTGTTTCCGTGAACGAAACGAGGAACAGTCGTATTGCACACATCTACACATTTTTTGAAGACTTCCAGCTTCTTGAAGATCCGATACTCGTCTGTTTTGGGCATCTCAAAGCGTGGGGAATTGCTCAAACTCGAAAATGCTTGCAATATTCACGAATATCAGACCCATGACGGAAATTCGACAGGGGGTCCACGCCACACCTCTGATATGTGTTGACGGTAAGGAAAGCAAACGCACTCACAAGATCGTTAGAAAGCCTCTGGATGTACGGGGTTGACGATGTAGTTTTTTAAACTCTACCTCAGAAGAAAACGGTCGAGTTCAACATATTCATCAGGGGCCTGTGAACAATCACTTCTGTTAGACACAATGAGCGAGCATTCACAAAAACCCTCCGTTCATTCGGTTGCTGACGATGGCAATAAACATGATGGCCTTCAAACCAAGTTTTTCACGTCTGATAGTTGCATAATCGATCACAAAAACAGTAGTCCAAGGTCATTCTACCAGTCTATCAAGATGTTTTGCGCCTAACAAGCTTCCATATTAGCAAAACCGGTTACACTTTTGCTGTTCCACCGAAGCAAAAACATTTCCAACTACCAGTCAGGGTAAAATCAGAATCCATTTTCGACGAATGCCGCCGTAGCTGTCAGGTGCTATGCCATAGCATTCAAAGTCAGAACCATACACAGTCCAAAGAAACCAGTTGGTGGTAAATGATGAAACCAAAAGCCCAAGTACCGAGAGGCAGGCACATTAGATATTCATTTGACGTCTGTTTTAGTTGTCGTCAGAGGATGATAAAATAGTGTCTACATGGATCACAACATGCCCAGAAAGACTGGACTGGATCTTAAGCAACATTGGTGACGAGGCATAAAATTTTCTCCTGGATCCTGTAAGAGGCGAGGTTCTCAAACTTACGTGATAAGCTGTGTCACTAAATTGATACATTTGTTTGAAAAGGTCCATTTCAGTAAAATGACCAAACCGTGACTGCCTAATCCACGTGATCAGAACGGTCTTATTCCCATGTACTTAACTATGAATCTTCTTTATAAGCCAGTATGATATTAATGCAAACTTCAAGTAAGTAAAATCGTGGAATTTGCGCTTGGCACTACCGTAAAACGTCCCTCATCACAGTATTCCTGGGATGCTATGAAAGGGATCTACGTTCAGACCGTTCAATAGGCTATTAGTAAACGTCTTTTAACGGCATCCAACTAAAACCCTGCAGAAAAACGTCGTACACGTATTGAAAAAGGATGAAAGACGAAAATTTCCAGACATGCGTTTTAAAGCTCAGTTGACGCGTAGAAACTCGGAAG